>DWAP01000737.1:0-19091 GCA_018230625.1 Heliconius eleuchia
GGGCATGTATGAAGAGGTTGATGACAGTGGACGAGGCGAAAGAGGTATGCAGAGATCGTAGCGTTTGGCGCTCCGGTCTCTCTGACTACCCCGCTAGGGATAAAGCGTGAAGCTAAGTAAGTAAGAAAGTATTTTCTCTTTGAATTGAATTATATTATTTTCACTTTCAGAAAAAGATATCCTGCCTGTACTACCTTTTTCCAAATATTTTATCCTACCCTACTAATAATATAAATGTGAAAGTTTGTAAGGATGTATGTTTGTTCCATTTTTACGCAAAACCTACTGAACGTATTTAGATGATTTTAAATATCAAAACAACAACATAGGCCATTATCATAAATTAATAGTTATTAACTTATGATTTAATAACAAGCTTAAGCGGGCGAAGCCGCGTGTAAGTCGCTAGTTACAAAATATAATATGGTTTATACTTTACTATAACTACTATCGAAACATACGAGTACAAAGTACCAACGGAAATCACAGCTGACAATATAGTGTTAAGCAAGTTGACTTCCTTTTATTGTCCTACCATTATTTTATACCTACTGTATGTAGTAAGTGGGTTATATCCGGTAAGAAAATACTTCACCATAGTAATACCATGACCTGTTTAGATAATAATATTAAAAAAAACCATAGAACATTGACATTAAGTAATTGTTGGTTTTCCTCTGTATCCCTCAAATAGTAGGATAGGTATAAAAAATATGGTGTTAAGATACTGTGTTCTTCAATTTCCTCCTAATTTTAAAGATATTACGTGTTGAGTACTCAACGCCGTGCTCTGTCTTCTATAGAGAGAAATTGAACCTACAGACTTTGAGTTTCCACTCAGTCGTGTCGTTCTATTTTTTATAAACATATACATCTCTTATTTCCTATACGTCACTTATATATTTCACTAGAATGCTTTTTTGTCTAAAATAAAAATATATTAAAATACGCATTCTCCTAGCAGGAATAGAATGCTTAACCATCGTTTTCAAATGTACTAAGTAACCTATAGTGACGTTAATACAATTAATTTGTATATACAAACAGACAAATCACAGGAACCATTAAATAAATCTTTGTCTAGATTACGATACCGCATAATTCAATAAGGAGCAGTCATTTATAACGCAACTATAGTAGTGGCGTGGAATGTTAATGTTAGCAAACGGTACTGGTCGCTAGCTTAAAATAAAATTCCTTTTTTTTACTTTCACGCTGTAACCCGCATAAAGTCTTACTTTAATCCTCTGCTTCAGAGGGAATCTAGTATATAGTCTGGTGCAGCAGACACAATGTCTGACTGTAAGTTCGACGGTTGGGGGTGCGATTCTGAGTCGAGAAATTAATTATTTTAATATTTTCCCTGTGATAATGAGACAAAACACGGCGCTGATTTCGTAGGGAACGCCACTTTGTGGCGGAAATCAGCGCCGTAACACTTAAAAAGTGATAATGTGAATATTAAAAAAATAGGAAACGAATCTATGTCCTCCTTTATTACTCATACTTGTTCCTACTAAAATAGTCACTACCCACACTAACACTAGTATCAAATATTATGAAATGGATATCTGAAATATACAATATTCAATTACTATCAAGTTAATGCTTGAATTGATCTTTTGAAATGTCAACTTTGTTGAACTAAATCTTAAGAAATCTTAGTCTACCCTCCCTTATATGACGTTGTTAGATAGGATAAGAACTAGTATCAAGTACAAGACCGTCGTGGCGCAGTTGAACAGTATCTGAGTATAAGTACGATGTTTGTGGGTTTGATTTCCACTGGAGGAAATGCATTATTTTCATTTTTTCGCTTTGATAATAAGACAAAACACGGTGTTGAGTTCCGCTCTTAACACGCAACACCTCGACACAGAAACGATGTCTTCACCGTATATAATATTACAAAGTTTACAATTTTTAGTTTTGTTTCCTTACGCTGTACCCTGTACACAACAGGGTAGGCATAAGGAACCTAGTGTTAAGAGACTCCGTTCCCCTTTTTCCAATCTCAATCTTGAAAAAAATAATAATATTATTAAGAATTTATTTAATTTAATATAAGTGCCATAATAGGACAGAGGTCGATCGTGAGAATCCTCGCCAATTACTTTAGGCCGCAGATCAAATCGCGTTTGACAAAACGTACCGATGTGTGGTAACCATACGTTTTTAACTATAAAGAAATTAAACAATATTTTTTTTAAGATTCACCTGCTATGTGCAAGCAGGGTAGGGAGATTGAACCTAAGAAGCTTAAGACACTCCTTTTTAATTAAGGAACGAAACGAAAAGGCCGCCCCCTTTTCTTCAATTCAACGCTGCGCCCGTTAGTAGAGTGAGGAACTGAAAATTTCGATTTCTACTCGAGGAAATAAGGCTTAAATAAATAAAAAGTTTGCTTGGTTGAAGTTTGAAGTTGAACAAGCTAATCTCAGAAACTACTTAAGGATCTAAAATGATTTTAGTGTGTGATAGACAATTTCAAATATACTTATATATAAAGAAATTCTGTATATAAGATATATTATATGACGTCGATAGTTTCGATATAAACTACTGTATCTGCTGTCAGAGGTACTTCTCTCACTTAGACTGTTTCACGTGTCATTCTCAACTCTTAGTTTTTACCGTGTAACACAATCAAAACCACAGGTTAATACTAGTATAATGTAAATATATAACATAATTAATACATAACAATCTACGTATAAACATATACAACATACATGGTATCTGTATAATAATCTCAGCAATCACGATCATCCGGCGGCGTTCTACAAAGTGAAGTAATTGTGATGCGCCGGCGCATAGCGCAGGGCTGGCAACGTGCTTTATGTGTTATTTAATCTTTATCTTTTCTTATTATTATATTCTATATCTTTTCTTACATTATAAATCCTAGTAAAGATGTATGGTTGAACGTGCTAATCTCAGGGACTATTGGTTCGATAAAAAAAAATGCGTTGGACAGTTCATCTATAGAGGAGTCATCGGGGACTTGGAATGTAGACAAAACTGCAAGTCAAAGCTAGTAATATACTAGAATATAAATATAAAAATAATGGCTAACACGTCCTAATATACTAGGTTCCCTCCGCTACCTTGCTATATGCGGGATACAGCGTGAAGAAAAAAAAATGTAATCTTCTCATCCCTTTGTAAAATACTCTGTAACTTAATTATTCATTGAAGCAGTCTCATGTCAATAATCATCATACATTTTATCGGTTGATATCTTCCCACATCACTGGTTTTGTGCGCTCGTGCGGTTCGCAACTGGTAGTTAGCACCTTGTCGCGTTGAACAATCAAAATATTGTTTGTGTTTTGTATACTGATTTATTAAAACTTAGTTTGATATGGTTCTATTTGATTTTTGCTGAAATTTCCGTAGGAGCGCAGTGTCGGTTTGTAAGCGTGATGGTTGTGGGTTCGATTCATATTAGGATTACTCGGGGGACGAAGTTTTTTTTTTATTTCTGAGACAACAAGACAATGCGTGGCGTTGTGTTCCTCTACTCAAAAATTCGCCAATTTTGGAAACATTGAGTTTCGAAAATTGACGGTGCGTGGGAAAGTGTCTTAACACTATTTATTATCTGTTTTAACCTGAAAATCAACCAAAGAAATATATAGATAAAAATAAATAAAGGAAGCCATAGTAAAATTTAATATTAACAATAATAATTGTTTATTGATAATTTTTCTTATTAATTTTAATATATATCTATATAACAAGACTGCGTTCTATTAATATTGCCTTCCAAAATTTTGTATGTCTTGTTAGTTGCGATGGTGGTGTAATGGTCAGCATAGTTGCCTTCCAAGCAGTTGATCCGGGTTCGATTCCCGGCCATCGCACATTTTGCTTTTTGTTTTTTTATCTTTTTATTTTAATAGTTTTTTTGGAGTTATTAATAAAACTTATTTAATCTAAAATTAATAAACATATCAATAAATAAAAAAAATCATTGTTGTAGTTAAGTAGTAGTTTTTTAGTTAAGTAGTGTGTGATGCCACAGTAAGATAATTTCTGATTGTAAACGCGATTGTTGTAGATTCGATTTCCATTTGGGATTAAATTAAACTCACTTTAAAAATTATCAACTTTTAAAACGGAAATTTTTCCTTCTTATTTTTTTTCTTCGTATCTTTTTCTTAATAATTTGATAACTGAGCAATACAAATAATACAAAAATTAAGTCAGCTTCATGCTGGAGTCTGGAGGCATTGCGTGTTGAGTGGCGGATTTCAACACCGTGCTTAGCAAAAGAAATGCAAATATAAATTTAAATAAATATTTTATTTTCATGAATGGGGGGATCGAATCCACAACCAGTCGATTTTACAGTCACACTTTGTGTCCCTGCGCCACGACTGGCCTAAGAACCCTGCAATAAGGATAAATAAACTTAAGCTTAAAATAACAGGATAGTTAGAGAGAATCAAGTGTTAAGGCACTCCACACTTCAAAGTGGAGAACCACTGCCTGCCATTTTTTTTGATACAGTACAGTTCAATAACGGAGTTTATCACCGCGTTTTGTCTTGTTTATCTGATAAGATAATAAAATAAAGTATTTTTTCAAAGGGGAATCGAACTCACAACCACAACGCTCACAATCACTTGTTATGCCTGACAACGGCCTCTTAAAGTATAAATTTTAATACAATTTTCAATTACTCTGTGACATTACCATATATGGAAGCGTTAAATTCAAAAGGTTTATCGAAATTCCTTATTCTGGTATAATTGAGTGTTCAACTTGAAAATAACTTTGAATTCTTTGTAGTGGAAAGGTTATGTTTTGTATACGTGACGTTTATGGGTTCGATTCCTACCTGGAGTAATAACTGTGTTTTTTCTTTTTTATAATTTTTATTGCAAAATAAATACATGTAAGCTGTTTTTGTCGTTAAGTTCATACAATAACTAAATATAAAAAAAAGACTAAATTTATATTATATTTTTGGTAATATCAAAATAGAGAAGTTATGTCCAAAACTTTTATATTATTATTAAGGAAATTATTGAACGAAGTGATTTATTAATATATTTTATTATAAATAACTTCGTTTGCTATTTAATTTAAATTTAATAGTTTTACTATTTAATCTCCTACCTTTTTAATGTGAAACAAGTGTTCCTTTCGTCTAACATACGGCGTTTAAATCCACAATAACGTAAAAAATTTAAAAAAATAAATAAACAATCCAATCTTATTTCTCCCTTCCAAATACAACAAATAACATATGTCACCTATCCACCATATTTAAAAATATGTATAATAAACAAACGTACGGAAAAACATAATTTATTATATATATATAAAAAACATTATATTTGACTAACCTGGAAGTCGTTACTATGACCATAAAAGGGCTGACTGACTCAAGGTCCCAGCCTCACCGTGACTGGGGTGACTGACTTACAAAACTGATTTAAAACGTTGATTACTTACACTCACAGAGGAAGTGATGAATGAAACAAATTAACTATAAATGAACAGGATTTTTTTACCATATATGGGTGTAAGGTAAATTGTTGACTTTATTATTGATATTATTATGTTGACGCCAATAAGGCGCGTGCGTTGACTATAGATTGTTGATATTATATTGTTTTTTTTTTGGCGTCACGCTGTACCCCACAGGAACCTAGCGCTTAGACACTCCGTTCACTATATTATATTGGGAATGGAGGGAACGGGATAGTTTTGGGAAATGCTTTATTATTTTCATTCACTCATGTTCATTAATATGTCTATTGTTAGACATATACCTTTTGGGAAAAGATTTAAAAGTCTAGTCTATAATTCTATACTAATGTTAGTAAGATGTAGAGTTTGGCGTCATCTCAGCAACTATTGGTTGGAATTCGAAGATTATTTTTTTGTTGGGTAGTGCGTATATGGAGGAAGAAGGATGCTTTCAGAATTCGTGAAATTTCAGGGTAATGGAAGCTTCATTGACACTAGGTTCCATCTACCTTGCTTTGATAGGACGTGAAGCTGAATCAGAAGGAGAAAAATAAGTTTATTTCGATGTAAACAATTGCTTAGACGTCACATCGTATAAAAAATTTAATTCATGTCATTTCAAACATATAAGTTTCATATTAGTCACCACCATAACAATTACAACTATTTCTTAACATAACTAGTCGTCGCCTATAACTTTATATTGGTTGCACTTTGAGACGTAAAATAAAAAAAAATTGAAATTTGAGAAATCATCATCACTGCTCCCCTGTACTTTCCAACCTCCCAGTCAGTAAAGGAAGAGTTTTATATACATATATATATATAAATGTATGTACGTCATGTGTAAAATAACACATAAAACATAGTGACAAGTTAATACTATTTTTAAACCCGGATGCTGTAGACTGTGATAACTATGACTCTTCACGTAATGTTAATTAGATAATGAGATATGCTCATTATGTGTAATTGGATGGATTCACTTCGCGAATAATTGAGAACAGCTTCACGCTGTATCCCTCGTGTAGCAGAGAAGAGCTAGTGTGAAGACACTCCGTTTTCACATTTCCAAACGAGTTCGAGGCACTGCCTGTTGCTTTCTCTACTAAAGCGGGGAAATGAAAATATTTGATAACAAACAGCAATTCTATATTTTGTAGCGCATAGCAGCGTGGCAGATGGAACAGTGCTAAGATACTCCGTTTCCATTTTTCTTCATATTTTCTAGACTTAGCGAATTGAGTAGCAGAATAATGCGGCATCCGGTTCCGCCACTCAACACGCAATGCCTGGAGAATTCGGTAGAAATGGAAGATCGGAAATGTCTTAATAGGAACGGACTGTCGTAACATTAGGTTCCCGGTATCGTACTGCTTACCTATTTGCGAGATATTCAGAAGCTGTCCCACTCTACCGCGGTGGCCTCAATTATTATTATTAATGACAATAATAAATCAGGAAGTTGTCAAGATCAATTAAAGTGTACAAATAGCTAGAAACAAGGAATTACCAAATTTGGTGTTCCGTAGAGTTAGTCGGTACAAAAGTACATACTATAGTTGTAGTAGTCATCGAGATAATATCTCGAGGTAATGTCGGTTGAACCCTAAAAGGAACTAAGGTCAATTTACGAGGTCCCTTCAGGTCATCTGTTAGATATTTTCGCAAAAGCTTGCGTTTTTTTCTACTTTTTTATTGTTTTTTATATTTTGGCTCTGGATTTTGTTGATTAGAGTTAATGTAGTGTTAAGACACGTCGTTATCCTTTTTTTTGTTACTTTAACTGTCCAATAAAATCACGAAACTATAATAAATTTGATTTAATTGTAATAATTCTATCATCCTCGATTTTCGAAACTTGACAGTTATAGGAAACTTGATATTACAAAATATAGAATCATCGGTCAAGTTATGGAGCCAGGACCTGAAACTCTACACAAGCTACTAGAAGGTACATCAGTCCTTGTATTTTTTACAAATTCTATAATATTTTTAACATTTTTAAAGTGTTATTCCACACTTAGGAAAGAAAAATACGCCCTACGTTCATATGGCTTGTTGGTCAGAGCGCCTGATCGGTTTCCAGGAGGCGCGGATTCGAATCCCGCTACGTTAAAATTTTTATATGTTTTCTAAATAAGTAAATTCCATAATTTTATTTTGTTTCTGATATGTCACTCCTCTGGGAATTAACCAACAGTGACAGCGACTTACGTTTCTGTCGTTTATAAAAAGAAAATCGGTCATTGATATTTATGTAGAGTCAATTTCATAATAAATTATCGTTAGAGGTCTTCAGACGTCCCATGAGGACTGAACTGATTGTGAACTTGAGGTTCTTTAAACCGACGAAAAAACCGTAGGATTTAAATTTGAAGTGGATTTTTTTTTTGTTTAAGCTCTATTTTTTTATTGAGTACTAAAATATTTATTATTTTTGTTTTCATTGTATAGAACAGTGCAATGGTAAATGCGACAGGTTGTGGGCTCGATACTCCCTCGAGGAACCAAAATATTTAATTTATTCATTTCCTCGCTATACGATGCGTTTAGTTCCGCCAATTTACTCTAATCTACGTAATGTAGAATTCGGTGGAAGTGGTGAATAATAGTCTTAATGGGAATGGAGTGTCTTACCATTAAGTTCCCAAGTTCCCTCTGCTTACACTGGTATATACGGGATACAGCGTGAAGCTAAAAAAAATTATTCTCTAAGTAGAATATGAACATGTAACCATTGTGTTCAACAAGACACTTTGTAACGTCGTGCCATGATGACGTTTACTCATAAATTATTTAACTAAAGTAATGTTAAATTAACCACATTTACAATTATTTGCGTAGATTATTAATGAACAATTAATTCGCGTCACGATTCAAAGGCTTATTTTATCTTCACGCTGTATCCCGCACAAGCACGCGAGACAGAGGGAAATCACTATTAAATTACTCCGTTCCCCACTTACCAGACAACTTTTAGAATTTGCGTTGATTGGTCGAAGTCGTCGAACTCAACGCCGCGCGTCTTGTTACCAGAGGAAGATAATGAAAATAACTCATTCCCACGACTAGGAATCGAACCCACAAACATAATTTACAGTAAGATGCTGTATTCGTCTTACATTTAATGAACAATTAATTCGCAGCACGCTTTAATTGTTATGACACGACGTGGTGTTACCTTCAATGGTGTTGTTTTCTTTGACTATTTATTATGGAGAGTGAATTCTCATTTGTGGGACTATTATTTAAATATTATTATTATTTAAATATTAATTATTATTATTTAAAATATTTACGCTTTGGTAACACGGCAAAATGATGAGCTTTTTTTTTCTTAGATCTCTCATAACTTACTCTGGGTGAATCAAAAAGAAAACAAAACAAGAACAGAATATTTTATGTTACGTTCTTGTTAAATAATAAGTTGTTATTTTATTTGTTCGTGAAAATTAGTTATAATATTATATGAAAAGACGACTTCAATGCAGTTATTATCGATTTACGTTATTGTTATGTACTAAATCTTAATATAATAAATATTTTTATTATTTTTAACATTTTTAAAGTATTATTCTACACCTAGGAGAGAAAAAAACTTATGTAATTAAAAATTTAAACGTTTAAATCCCGCTACTCTCAAATTTATATAGATTTTTTAAACAAAAAAACAATATTTAAAATAATTTCTTTCTTCATATCTATATATGTATAAAGAAAGCCGGTATTGCACGAAACACAAATCGAAGTTCGACAACCGATGTTATGGTAGGTACCTGTTTTTTGTTTCGGCGAATCTTATATTACTTCAAGGTCGATTGATTTTGACTCATTTCATGTTATTTTATTATATAATATATTATATATTCACTTTATATCACTTAAAACAAACATAAGAAGAGAAATTTTTTAAATTGTTTTATATGTATTTTCTAACCGTTACGTCAAGTGTATCATTGGGAACGGAATGTCTCAACACTTGGTTACGATTACTCTGCCTACCCTGCTATGTGCGGGATACATCATGAATATAAAGAGCCAGCAATATCCCGACATTTTTATGTTAAAAAACTTTATATCCAATTAAGTGTTTTAACATAAAATTCCTTAAGTTAAGCGGGAAAAAGCGTGAAATTGATAAAATAAATGTAAAGATCCCTGAAATCTGGTGTTGGATTCCGTCATTCGTCAATATCTCTTAACAAGCGGCAAGTGATTTTCGTTTCCGAAAAATAATTTAAAGTAACATCCAGACTATTTGTTCTTTTTTATTTTTCTTAACTATCTTTCCATTTTATGTAGAAAAAATAAAAAAAATTACATCTATTATATAAATAAATAAATAAGCAGCACAGGTCCATCTGTCCGTCCTCCAAAACGTAAATCTAACCATATACAATCAATTATCCAATAGTTTCGCTAAATTCACGCTGAACGGCCATTACGCAAATTATATAAAACATTTAAATTGCCTTGACGTTCAAATTTTACAATAATAAGGAAAAATAAAGCCGTCTTGGCACAAAGGTACACTGTGTTACTGTAGACGCGACGGTTGTGGGTTCCATCTTTACTCGGTCAAATGGTTAAAATATATATTAAATTATGTTTATATCCAGTTTGCGGAGTTGTGTTACATATACAAATATATATATCTTTGAACCCATCATGTCGATGGTTGTTATTTTTATACCCATTCGAGAGAATGAATTATTTTCAAATTCTGGTACCAAAAATGGCTGCGTTAAGAACCGCCACTCAATGCGCATTGAATTTAATTTTAAAAAAGAGAATTCTCTTGACATTACTTTTATTTCTGCCTACTCTGCTTTGCAATATAAAGTATGATCTAAATATTATTTTTATATATTATTAGATTCACGCTGTATCCCGCACATGGAGTGTAGGCCAGGGGAACCTGAGAAGTGTTAAAAGACACTCCGTTCCCATTAAAACACTTTTGTTCCCCACTTTCCACTGAATTCACGAGGCATTGCGTGATGAATGTCGGAACTCAAAGTCGCGTGTTGCCTCGAGCTAAGAAATGAAAATATTAAATATTTAATACCTCCAAGTGGGAATCGAACCCATAACCATCGTCTCGTCGTCTAGACATATTTAGTACTTATATATTGTTATAATTCAAGTGTCATACAAACCACGGCGCCAAGTATCCGCTGTAATATATACTTACAACGTTATTATCATTTATAGAGGCAGCCATTGATTGTGAATTTAAATTAAATCCAGATCTACTCGTATGCTTTGTTTTACTTCCTGTTAAGTTATTGCTGGGCACTTAGGCATAGGGAGGGGATAGTGGGCTCTAGTTCTGTAGTGTTTAATTTTTTACATATATTTTTTTAAATATAAAACCAGTAAAATAGTTTGTGAGGAATTGTATATAATATGTAGATTTTTCTTGTCTTCATTTATCCGCAGTAAGTAGAAGCTAACTATCGTATCGTAATACGATACGGAAATGTTGAAGTCTGCCTAAAATCACGCACTATCGTGAAAATAGCGAAGTAATAACTCAACTTTATACTAAATCGGGTGTTTAAAATTGTTAAAATGTATACGGTTTTAACAAAAATAACTTTTTTTTGTATAAACGAGGACTGCGGGTTCGATTCCCTTTGGATGCGAAAAAGAAACATTTCTGCGTTTTGGTAACAAGATAAAGCGTGGCGTTAAATTACGCCACTACTTAAAATATACTAAGTGTGTTACACAATATCTCAAAATATGTCTGGTGCTCCGAGAACATAGTGACTTAACACGTGGTGGTGGAAAAATTGTAAATCTGGTTTTTTTGAGATCATGTAATGTTCCTAGGATTTGAATCTACTACCAATACGTTCACTTATATACACACTAACTGCGCAACGACACAGTAAATTTGTTGAATATTCAAACATAATTATACAATCTATATCGATCGCTTTATAAGGTAAGCTATTAAGATAATACAAGTATGTAATTGGTTCGCCACATTTAACTCCGTACAAGAATAGACAAGAACATAAATAACTGAACCTTTTATGTTTAGTGAATCTATTATTATGATATAGTATATTTTAAGTAATTAAGTTCAGTTACGTATTCTCCCTCTGGTGTCCAGGTCCCTGGGTTCCCTCTCTGATTTAGGCTTGATAGTCATATATTTTAAGTAATTAAGTACAGTATTCTCGCTGTGCTATCTAGGTTCCTGGGTGGTTCCTTTCTGGTCAATGTCTGCTTGACTTGCTATGTGTAAGATTACGCGTTTATCTAAAAAAAGGCGATGTGTGGTGGGTTTGGATTCGATCTCCTTATAATCTGATCGATCATTTATAATCTGGCAAGAAAAAGTGCAGCGTTGACTTTCGCTATTCAACACGTAATGTCTTGAATTTGGCCGGAAAACTGTTAATTCATCAAAAACTATATATAAATGCTCGTATCTTTTGGTTACATTGACTTATGAACTTGATTTTTTCTATGGTCCGTATCGTACGGGACCGTAGACCTGAATATTTGTTATCAATTTCAGCTTGGTACTTCCTCGCTAAATAGATTAAACAGACAGTATAATATAAGAAGGGTTTTGTTCTTACCTCTTAGGTACGGAACTCTAAAAATTACTAACTATCGATATATGATTCATTCATCTTGACTTTAGCGCCTCTTTAGATAAGGTCTGAGCACAACCTTTGATAACGAAAATAATTATTGATGTGAAATCTATATATAAAAAACTTACAACGCACATACCAAACTACTGGACATAGAAAGGAGAAGTTGCGTTCTGGAGACATTGCGTATCGAGAGACGAAACTCAACGCCGCGCTTTTGCCTCGACACCAGAGCAAAGAAATGAAAATATAAATTTAAATAAATATTTCATTCAAGTGGGAATCGAACTCACAACCAGTCTTGTTTGCAGTCACACTCTTATGCCACTACTGCCATCGACAGAAAAAGATACATAAAAAAAAAATCTTTCTCATAATCGAACCCATCACCTTATTTACAGTGAAATACTTAAAATAAACAATGCTAATGTAAAAGACCTTGTAAAAACGTAATTCATATGAAAAAGAAGCAAATAACCGCCTATTATTCCGAACATCATGCACACATATAAACATACATAAATATTGATTACTCTTAATTGTTACTTTACAGCATCTTATTATGGAGCATAAATTACATAAATATAGTGACCGAAAAAATTGTGGTATTAAGAAATTATGATATGTTTACTTTAAATAAGTTGTTGTTTGAACACAAGATAATGTATGATATTAGTTAGTGGATTGGGATTCGATTTCCGATAGATATAAAAAATATGTTTGAACTTTCTTTGATATATGATTGATTTGCGCTGGTATGTATTAAAAAAACGCAGCGTTCAGTTCCTTTTAATGTCACGAAAATTAGGTGGCTCGTGGGAAAAGGAGTGCCTTAGCTCTGGGCTACCTCTGTCTCATCAGCTTCATGTAGGGTACACAGTGAAGCTGAAAAAATAAAAACCAAAATAGAGGAAAAATAAAAATAGCTACATACTGTATCCACACACATAGTGGAAAATATTTTTAAGACATTAATTATTTTATTATAAAAAAAAATAGGAATACATAACGAGGATCCTCGGTTAAAGAGGAATCCAAGAGCCGTTTAACCCTCCGTTCTCTCTGCCTACACAGCTAGGCACAGCAATACAATCTGAAAAAAATAGAGATTTAAATTGAATTGACACATCTCTCCACTCACTAACAAACAGACTAGAAACCCAACGTATTCAAAACTTAGACGGTATTTAAGTTAGGAGACTGTCTCCAAGATCTTTTGTTTATTTGAAGGTGTGTCTAACAAAGTGCATTGCAAAACTCTACTTTGAAGACGCTTTTAGCATAAACAGGTGATTTACTATGAAAGGACTGTTGCGTTATGAATGTATGAAGATGTGATAATTTCTCGAAAACATGAAGTGAAGTTTTACTGTGAGCGCAGCGGTCGTGTGTTTGATTGTCATGTGAGGGATTAGTATTTTCATTTACTAGGATTTGGTAGGAAGATAAAAAGCGGCGTTTAGTTTCGCCACTGAACATTCTTAGTTGTTCGGTGTGGGGGAAATTAACGCTGAGCTGTTAATTCTTAAAATTTTCTGTAAATTGTACTGAACAACTCTGAAAGTTAGTTAAGAAAACTTTATAATCATTTGAATGGTTTTTTGATTGTAGGTTTTCGTGGAGCAGTGAGCCAGCGTCTGACTGTAAACACGACGATTGTCGGTTCAATCTTTAGTTGGCAAGGAATTTTTTTTTTCTTTTCTGATTGTTTTTGATTGATTTGATTTTCTGAACAACGCGGCGTTGTTTTCCATTTATAACGGACGTCACTGGCATGTTTTGATTTTGTCTGTCTTTTGACTCGCTCAAAATAAAAGAAAACAATATTAAGTAACGGTAATGAGAAAACTAACTGTTAAAAATAACAAATTAATCTAGGAAAGTTGAGAAATACGGTCAAAAAACAAGTCTCAATCTAAGATAGGGTACACCCAATTTGGTAGTTCATTACTTCTGTCATATATGGGTGTGTGGCGCCGCGGTACAAGATTCAATTAATATTTTTTCTAAGACATATCCGCTCAGTTGTTGAGATCTTACATTCTAATAATATGATTGCATTAGTTGATAAATTATATTTTGTATTTTTTTTTAAATACTAGCGATCTAAACGCAGCTTCGCCGCTTTTTTTTTTGGTTCATTTTTAATATTATGGCCAAAGTATACAAAATGTTGACATAAATTGAAGCCTATGTGCTACTCTGAGGTATAAACAATATTACTGTGAAGTTTCATCTTATTTCATTCAGTAGTTTTGATGTGAAAGTTGAACACACATCCATCTTCACAAACTTTCACATTAATATGAGTGGGCTGTCGTGGCTTAGCGGCACACTGTCAGAATAAAAACACGACGGTTGTGGGTTCCATTCTTGCACGGGGAAATTCATTTCCTCGAGTGAGAATCTTATCGGTTGGTAACAAGACAAAGCGTGACGTTAAGTCACGCCACTCAGAATATATTATGTCGAACATTGAGCAGTGAGTGTGGAACAAAATGAACAGTAGTTTCTCTCTTTTCCTATCCGTTACGTGCAGCGTGAAGGTGTAAAGATTGTAGATTCATTATTACGGTGCTATAGTTGCTAGGCTAGAACATATTTGGCTTTTAAAATGGTTGTGGCTTCAATCCAGCTTGAGGAAATTAATTAAAGTGTTTTTTTAAAAATATATTGTCGTTTTCTTTGTATTGCAAATGTAGAATTAGATTTCGGCACATACTATTTTAATAATCAGCGGAAATGTAAGAAAACAGAGTTGCAAAAGTTTTTTTTGTATAATCTAAGTGATATGTGAAAATTAAAATAAAACAAATACGAGTACATTCAGGCTGTACCCTATACTCATACAGCAAGGTAGGCAGAGAACAATAGAGATAAGGCACTCCATTTTCTACCAATTGCCGAAAAATTGGAGATTGACCTCCGAACCATCACGATTATAATCGCACGAGTCCCACAGCGCCACGACGAGCTATAAATAAAATAGCCTATGTTAATATAATTTGGTAGCAAAAAATTTAATTAAAACTAAAAGGCCTAATTAGTTTTTATAATGTTAAGCAAATAATCAGATTGTTACAGTAATTTTAATTATATCACATTAAATGCGCGATGCGTTTAGAAAACACAATAGATTCGTTTTGCTCTACATACAGTTTATATCGTTGAGATAATTAGAAATGTACACCTCCGCTTATTTTGTCCGCGCTGGTAAAAATATGCGCGGCGTTGGGTTCCGCCACTGCAAATGGTGATGGAGATGATTTTCACTTTAAAATCCGTGTAATTAAACGACGATCAGTGGTCAAACAAAGATGACGTATTTGCACTTATTGAAACGCATTCAATTAGGCCGTTACAAGAACTTTGAAGGCAGTAATGCGGTGAGAAGAGTTGTTTTTTTTAAGTCGTCTTGTCTTTATTTCACTTGTTTTATGAAAAAAATACGTCATTGTTTAACTAAACGACATACTGAGTCTGTTTTCGTAAATCATGATATCTTATTTTCTTATATTGCACAAATCTCTTTAAAATGGAAGACGGGAAGCAGAGTGATATGTTACTATTATAAGTAATATAGTAATAAAGTATAATAGAATAGAAATAAAGTATAATAGAATTAAAATTAATGTTTTTGTTTCAGCACGCGAATGCAGTCCGTGAATCAGCTCGTCTCATCCTCGATGCTCCAGCTCCAGAATCTGAAGATGCCTTAACCTTGGCAAAAGCACTGCGCACTAGACCACCAGTCAACATGCTGCCTGCCGCCAAAGCTGGCACTTTCTTTGCCAGAGATAATCTATCAAATTTTATTGAATGGTGCCGCAGGGCCTTGGGCATCCTCGAATGCTTATTATTCGAAACTGATGATTTATGCCTCAGAAAGAACGAAAAACACGTCGTGCTATGTCTCTTAGAAGTGGCAAGAAAAGGGGCAGTATTGGGTATGCCAGCTCCGTTGCTTGTTCAAATGGAGAAGCAAATTGAGAGGGAATTGGCTGGAGAAGAATTACGCCCAGATGATTCTGCTTTGGGCTTGGTACCCTCCGGACCACAGCCTCAGTTGGTGACCAATGATTTGAGGAGCTTGGACGAGAGAGTCAGGGATCTGGTCGAGAGATGCTCTTGCCCCACACAATTCCCCATGGTCAGGGTTTCTGAGGGAAAATACAGGATTGGTGACACAAGAATGCTGATATTTGTCAGAGTAAGTGATTAACCTTTATTATTTTCTTATTATAAATTAGTAAAACTTTCCAAAAAAAATTTTTTTCATTATTTTATTTACGTTAGCTTTATGTGGGTGTTTTAATTTGACACTTCTATTTTTTAAAGATACTTCTACATATTCGTATTTGAAACCACAATCATCACGTCCAATCTGTTACGTCCTAATTGGTTCGATGGCGATATAATGGTAAAAACCGCAATATGATGCCTAGAAATATATATAAGAATAAATATTAATAAAATCAAACATTATTGCATTTTCCCGCTCTGGTAAGAGAAATGACGACGTTGAATTTCACCACTCAACACGCATAATCCAAAATTTGAGTGAAAAATGGAGAACGGAGATTCATAACACTTATTTCTCCACCTACATATACATATCATATAGAATATAAAGCGAAATAGTAATAAAATCAAACATATATCAAAACAAAAGTAAAGTCAAGTTAAGACCTAACTTAGCACAAAACAAAGTTAGAGGTGAGCAGGAAGAACACATGACATTGATGTATCACTACTTGTAGTTCCACATAGCGAGTAAGTGAAACGACGCCGTCTAATTAATTACTTTAATATAAATTGTATGATTAAATATAAGAGGCCGTCGTGGCGCGGTGGCCCAGCGTGTCACTGTAACGCAACGGTTGTGAGCTCGATTCCCACACAAGAAAATATTTATTTAAATTTATATTCCCATTTCTTCACTCTGGTGTCAAGGCAAAGCGCGGCGTTGAGTTTCGTTTTGTAATATTAATTCGTTAACAGTTAGAGTCCCTCGCATCGCACCTCTCGCATTTAGAATGTGACATACACACCCATTCGACACTACGATTAAAAGCTAGTTTATACTATAACTTAAGAGTTAGAATAACTCTTTAAAATATTTGAAATAACTAAAAGATCAATTTACTTGTTTATCGACCTCGATCTTTCGCCGTTTAGGTCCAAACCTTGCCTCGCTTAATAAGGGCTGATTGCCGGTCCAAATCGAAATACTAATATCTGGTCTGGTGGTCCATTAAATGTATAGGCTGTCTGGTGTCTCGATAAAATGGTCGGAAATATTGATTTCTAGTATAAAATAGAACTTTTTAAAATAACTTTGGAACAGATTTTCTAATTAAGGTTCTATACTTAGAGCAATCTAGCATCTGAGCTATAAAGTTGTAGATACTAGTCGACAAAACAAAAATTTACCATGTCGTGTTAATTTCTTAAATAATATTTTTAAATTTTTGAAAAGAAAATTGAATGTCCAGACACTTGGTTCTCCGCCTTTCGCCAGAATTTAAGACACCGCACTTTGCCTTATGAGACTGAAAAAATTACAATAAAATAACGGCTCTTCTCAAATTTTCCAAATTTTGAACTTGCAACTAGAGCATAATATTGTTTTAAACTATATGTTAATAAAAATATAAGTAATTTATAATAAAAAAACAATTCAAAACATATACAATATATTTCATACTTATTGAACATAACAGATCACTTTTTATATAAAGGTCAAACATCAAACCATTTAGAAAATATCAGAGTTTTGATTTGCCCAAAATAGGAAACGATCGAGCGAATGATTCATCAACGAGGCAGGCCTTAAACGATGGCACACGATTGAAATATAGACCAGTTATGTAATAGCGATAGTAAATTATAAACACGTGTTATTTTATCGCTAGCTTTTAATTACATCCATTAGTTTTACTAAAGTCTAAAGAAATTCTTAGGAAAAAAGATAAGATATCGAAAATAGTTATCTAAATAAAAGTTGATTATAATTTGAACTTTTATTTTAAATAAATCTTTTTTTTACAGATCCTTCGTTCCCACGTGATGGTGCGAGTTGGAGGAGGATGGGATACCCTCGCCCATTATCTGGACAAGCATGACCCTTGCCGTTGCAAGGCTCAGCATCGCACTTCCTTATCAGCCCGTCTGGCGCGACCTAAACACGACCTCGCCGGCGCCACTGTCACTTACGAAAGACCCGACCCTGGTCCGACTTCCCTCCCATACAAAGATTACAAAGAACCCAAAACATATGAGCCAATGTCATTGCAATACAATTCAAAGCTTTATGCTGACGATCCAAAATCAGTACACTATCAATCGAATAACAAATTAGATGGCAATAGCTTGCCATATTTGGGTGACGTGGACAGGGCTGCTTCTCCAAACAGGAAATACTTGACACCAAGAAATAACAGCCCTGGAAGACATTCTTCCTCACCAGATCGTAGGACCAAGATCATCTCTACGAACCATTTGGTTCCTTCGCCTCATACTGTGAGGAATAAGAGTCCAAGGCCAGTGTCTCCTGCCCCAGCGACGGAAAGTGCTTCAGATAATGGGTCCGAAGTGTCAGATGAGGGTTACAGAAGCCTGGGGGTGGTAGCTGGATCCACTCAGGGCTCACCATCAACGAAAACGACGAACAGATACTCGCTGCATAGTCAGAACTCTATGGATGACGCTGATTTTAGTGGTAAGATAATTTTTACATATGACATCTCAGTTAAAAAGTTTTATGTTCAATACTGCTTGGATGATTCTTGATATAATGTTCAAATCGTGCCATGTAGGGACATGGGACGATTTGAAGATTATATCAAGAATATAAGAAAAAGGTAAATAGATAGATAGGAGGCCGGTGGTGGCCCACGGGCATAAAGTGGGACTGTAAAACCGACTGGTTCTGGGTTCGATCCTCACTCGAGGAGATGAAATATTTACTTAAATTTATATTTCCAT
>DWAP01000738.1:0-19089 GCA_018230625.1 Heliconius eleuchia
GACACCACCAGTACCAGGATGATCCTATTCTAGGCCGGGATCACACGGCACAAAATTAATAATGAAATGTTAAAGCTAAAAAAGTTAGCTTCAGGCTGTATCACGCATATGCGCACGCTATATGCGTGAAGCTGAAATAAAGTGAAGTAGCGAATAGGTAGAACGATCCGTCAACACACTTTGTTCTCCGCTCCACTTTTAAATTCAAGATATTCCTTATCTTGCCACGCCGCCACGTGTTGGGTGGCAGAGTTCAACGCCGTGCCGCAAGAAATAAAGATGGTTCATTCCATCAAGTGGGATTGAATCCAATAGCACAGCACTAACAGCCAGAAAAAAACTGGTTATGTCCATTAAAAATTACCCAAAACAAAATCGAACCTTCACAATTTACTATACTATAATAATGTTACTCGCCGTGACTAGACCAGTCGTGGCGCATGGCTCAAAGTGTGCCTGTAAATGCGACTCTTTGTGGATTCGATCCCCACTCGAGGAGATGAAATATTTACTTAAATTTATATTTCTATTTCTTCGCTCTGGTGTCTCGACAAAGCGGTGCGTTGAGTCCGTCACTCAACATGCAATGCCTCTAAAATTCGGAAAATCGGAGAATGGAGTGTCTTAACACTAGGTTCCCTCTGTATCCTCCCTCCCTCTGTATCCTGCAAACAGCAGGGTAGGCACCCTGCCGTTCGCAGGATACAGAGTAAAGCTGATCTAATTTTTAATGCTACTCACACATAAAAACGTTGTTAAATAATAATAAATATACTTTTATTGCTATCTTTAGTGCATAATTGAAAGGTTTTGAATTTGATTCCCACTCGGTAGATAATAATCATTTACGTTCTCGCCCTCGCCCTAGTAACAAATAAAAAGCGCGGTGTTGAGTTTTGCTTCGTCTTAGTACTAGGTTTCCTCGACCTATGTGCGGGATACAGCACGAAATAAGATATAAACAAAATTATAACTTCTTACCCTTAGAATGCGAAGGCGTGGAGTGATCAGACGCTGTATCAGGCAACGTGAAGCTGTGCAACGCTGAACACCCGCGGCGTAGTGACCCGCCACTACTGGAGACCACTCCGGGCACTAATCCCGTAGCTGGGTTTGGACACGCGGTGTCACTACTTAGGGAGTCTCGACTAGGGGAAAACATTAATATAGAGTAGAGTACAATTGAGAGAATTAGTACGTAATAAAAGTAATTAAATAATATTAAATATATTTTTGATGTTTTGAAAAAATATAGTTTTTTCGTTTTATTTATTTTTTTTATTTGGTAAATGAGGGAAAAGAGGAATAAGGTACACAATATCAATAAATCTATATAATCATTAGAAATGACTTCATTTTCCTTTTTTTAGCAAGAAACAATTGCTTCCAGTCAGGATCGAACCCACTACACTATATACACTAAATAAATGTATATTACTAAAATACTTGGCTGTAAAACGATATGCTACAACAATGTATTATATCGTACTTAGTGGCACTCAGAGATATAACTACCATTAAACCATTTTGAATATTTTGTATAAGTTGATTGAACAATAATTGACCTCTCTAAGTATCGCTTAACAACATCAAATGAAACATAAACAAACTCACTGCGTATAATGCCCCAGCGGTTCATACGCGACGTAGTGACCCCGCTCTCTGGCCGTACTGGCACTGGCGTAGACATCCGACCCCCCTCCCACTGAGCTCGCACCTCCAACACCTCCAACACCCCCCGGAACTGAACAAGCACTGCCCAGAGGACACTGCCCAGATCCACCTTTGAAGACATATTAATATGAAATGTTTTAATGATAGACACGACGTTATAACGACGAGTAGAGCTTATGGCGTCACTAGCATGCAGTTACATTTGTTTTTCTTCACGCTGCATCCCGCACATAGCAGGGTCGGTAGAAGGAACCTGAAAACCAAGTGTTAAGACACCCTGTTCTCATTACGACACTTCACTTTCCATCCAATTCTGGAGGCACTGAGTGTTGGTTGGCTAAACTCAACGACACGCTTTGCTTCATTATCAAAGCAAAGAAATAAAAATATTAAATATTTCATTTCCTTGAGTGGGAATCGAATCCACGACCACTTGTTTCACGCTATAATCCCACAAATAGCAGGATAGTCATATGGTGTCTAGTAACGTACACCCAATTCCCAACATTGTGTATTGAGTGGCGATACTTAACGTAGAGACTTAACACATTCCGTTTTACTTTTCTTGCAAATTTATTTGTTAAGTTATTCAAGTCAGAAGAATTCATTCCCTCTCTATGGGGTATCTTTCCGTCAAACCTCTCATTCAAATCAGAATTGAGATTGTACAAAGAAATTCTTCCTTAATAAAATATTTTTATTCTCTATACCTTGTAGACTACAATACTGTCCTATAAAACTTACAAGGCGCCGGTGGTGGCAGAGTGTGATGATGCAGAGACCCTAGAGACGCCTGCGGAGAGCCGAGAGGCGCCACGCCCGAGAGGAGCGGTGTGCTCTGGAATAACAAAGAAGACGGAGAAGTTGCTCACTAAGTATCTTGTTAGAGACCAGTTATACAAAAAAAATAAAATGGTATAAAACAAACCCTTGAGACTTAATTGGTTTATGTGTCATTTAAATGTGTTTTTTAAGTTAATAATTAGGTACTACATTGTGTGTTTCAATTAAAACTTAAAAGAAATATGAGTAAAATATAGTTGATGAAAGACACATTAACTATAAAACGGATTTTAATGCGGTTTTCACTATCAGGAAGTGTTCAAGAGGAAGATTTCATGTTACCTGATCAGCCATATGCCTCCTCCTTTCGCATGTGCCGGTACACCCTACGCCTACTCCCACTCCCACGCCCACGCCTGTCATGGCTGGAATATTATTAATTTTATATATTGCCAGTACATACAATACGATCTCTAGTACATGGCGGCCGCTACTATTTGACCGCACTATATAATAAATGTAATGAAACAAAAACATTAGTTATATAAATGATTTGGTATTTTGGTGAAATACAATGTTAAAGTAAAAAAGAAAAAAAAGGTAATATAAATTATAAGATTGAACGAAATAGGTTAAACTATAAAATTTAGCAGATAAAAATATTGACACGAAGGAAGTGATAAATGTGTGTTTGTGTGCGAATACTATGCATGTTTACAAAGAACTTTTTTACATTTTTTTTTCAGGCTGTATCTTACAATAGCAAGGTAGGCAGAGGGAACCTAGTGTTACGACATTTTCTGCCGAATTCTGGAGGTATTGCGGTTTGAATGGCGGAACAAAACACCGCTTTTTGCATCCGAGCGAAGAAATTAAAATATTAAATTTGAATTCGAAACCACAGTCGTCGTATTCACAGTTCCACGCTTATGCACCTGCGCCACGACGGCTAAATACTTAGTAAAAGGCAAAGAGTAGAAGATCGAAAGTCATTATATTAACCAATTGTTATGTTTATGTTTAAATTTAAATGAATGTGATAATATATGTGCATTTGTGTGTGTTAGTGTGTGTACATACACATACATGTAAAAAGGTATAACAAAAAAAAAATAATAAAATATAAAGTGCACCTAAGGGCATCAACGGTTCGCATCTGTAGCCGCATCGGTGAGTGTCCTCGCTGCCCGACGGAGAGCTACGGGACTCTACTCGGAGAGAATACAATACGGGACAAATAAAACATAATACAAAAAATTAAAAAAAACCAAATGAAATAAGATATTTAGTTCTTTTTTTTCAGTTTCACACTGTATCCCTCACATAGTAGAGTAGGCAGAAGGAACTCGGGACCCTAGTGTTAAGACACTCCGTTCCCATTAGGTCCCTTCCACGCCCCACTTTCCCTCGTATTAATGAGGAAATTAAGTGCGCGCTACCAGAGTGAGGAAATGAAAATATTAAATATTACATCTCCAGGTTCCCTCTGGACCCTTCTAGGGCGGGATACAGCGTGAAGTAAAAAAAAAGAAAACTTTTAAGGGGAACAACTCACCAACATAAGTAGGCACGTATCGTCGATCCAGGCTGGCGAGGGAGGGCGCGTGCGCGTGGACGTGTCGCGCGGGTTCATATTCGGCTGCCCCCGGAGCTGCTCGTGCGAGGGTCAGGGTGGAGGACACCAGAGCACTTCCGTCCACACTGCCCGCTGATACTGGAGGATAGATATCTAAATAAGGTTCAGCTTCATGCGGTATCCCGCATATTGCAGGATAGGCAGAAGGAACCTAGTATTGAGACATTAACAAACATTGCGTATTGAGTGGCAAAACATATTAAATATATCAGAGTCAGCCACTGCACCGCTGCGTTACGACGCGACGTCTAACGTCTAATCTTTGGTTTCTGCTCACTTCGCCTGCCAACCAAACGACAAAACAAGGTCATTCCCCACCGACGTACGCGTAAATCTTTAAGATAACACAATAGATCTTAATGTGTCAATAATTCATAGAGTGACTCAAAAGTCATTTTATGAATTTAGTTCAAACGGTTCAAATTTTCGAACCCACAATTATCATATATTGTGAGTCAACAATATTAAGAGTAATTAAGAAACTTTAGTTTTCGATCAATATATTAAGATTTTAAATTATTAGTGCATGAAAGTGGAAAATAGAAAAATAATTCTATACCATAAAGCAAACAGAATAAACATAAATAAATAAACAAAATCATAAAAAGAAAAGTAAAAATTTTATTCTATTATAAGATTTGAAACGTAGCAAAATGTGAACCTGTATCCCCCTCTATTACAATTCAAAGCATTTCTCACGTAACAACTTTTCCTCTACATAAAACAACGTTAGGTCGACAGAATTTCGGTTCAAATAATTCTGTTCTCCACTTTACACACGAATTCAAATTAATGAGAAATAGACAGAGGGAGAAATTAAAAATAATTCATTGCCCTGCGCGGGCATCGAACCGTCAACCATCATGTGTAGTAATGTAGCGGTGTGTGGGGAACGGAGTGTTCTATCAGTAGGTTCTAATAGTAGGCTCAAGGTGGGGTTCGATATGAAGCTAAAAAAATGGGTAAAAACTATTGTAATATATTAATATTTTATTATAAGATTTTTGTATAATTTATAGTCGTAAATGTTGAGTGAATAAAGAATTTATTTGTCTAACATTTAATATTTTTTATAAATTTAAAGTTTTACATCTTGATTCAAAGAAAGCAGACGGATTGAGGCCGTGCATAGATAACATATTAATTTTATTTTATATAGCATTTGTTTTTAGCTTCCCGCTCTATCCCGCATATGGCAGGATAGGCAAAGTGTTAAAACACTTCGTTTTTGAGTCCTACTTTAAGACGTCGAAGTTGAGATTTGGCTTTGTTAAAAACTAACGAAGACATCTGTACAATTAAAATAACTAAATAAAAATAAAAAAGTCAACAAAAACAGAGATAGCAAGAGATGTGTGCTCGGGCGTACTCTTACTGGCGGAGCTGTGTAGACTCTTGTCCATGTGCTTCAGCTCCATCTGGTCGTGGTGGATCCACAGGTCCGGGGGCTTGATGGCCGCCGACGCTGATGCTTTTTGATAGGTGCTGATGTAAGAGAGAGTTTTATGTCACTAGGCTAGGCTTGAATACTTTAAATTTTTTAGTTTAGTTGCCAATTAGTCAACAAAAGATGGTATAGACGAAAATATTTAGATGGAAATTAAATTAGTTTAATAATCGAACGTCAATGCTGACCTGGTGTCGGGCGACAGCGGCGCGGCGTGTCGGCGGCAGCACAGCGACAGCGCCAGCGCGGCCGCCAGCGCCAGCACCGCGCACGCGCCGCCCGCGCTCGCCCACAGCCACGCCGACGTGGCGCCCGCCAGCCCCGCGCCCGCGCCCGCCTCTGCGGACCGACCAGCTCAGCACATCACTGCCGTCGGGACCCACCGTATTGGTGAGACGAAGTACCCACCTAAGCCCGTGGTGTACCCCACGACGGGGCTGAAGGGTCCCAGGCCCTTGCCGTTCCGGGCCTGTATCTTGAAGCTGTACGCGGTGCGCGGCCGCAGGCGCTCCACGCGGGCGCGCGCGCGCTCGCCCACCACCGTGAGCGCGGTCCACTCCTCGGCGCCGCCGGCTCCGCCGCTGCCGACGCCGGTGCGTTGCACCGCGTACATTATTATATAACCTGGAAAGGACGACTAAATTAAACTAGGAGAACAATTGACGCACATAATGTGCGTTTCCAAACAACATGTACGTCACTTTATAGGCAAGTGTGTGTTTTACTTATTTTATTAATCTATAAATAGTGCACAATGCTAATATATATATATATATATATATATATATATTAGCATTCTGCATTTCCCAAATTTCATACCTCCAAAGGGGTCCAAAGTTTTTGCTTCACATATTAACATATAGATATAACGAAAAACAACCTAATATATATTATATTAAGTAATACAATGCATTAATACAATTAACAAAAAATCAGAAACCTTACCATCAAGGTGGCAACCAGCCATCAGAAATACTGTGCTTCTATCTCGCTCATTTAGGAATTACTTTTCAACTCCTCTACTAAATCATAATTCAAGAAGTCTAAGGAAGAGGAAGAACAAATATTTACCTCAACCTCAGTGATTGAGCTCATAACCAACTCTCTAATTAGATTGAATAAAAACAGCTTACCGCTTTTTTTTTCATAGAAGAGAAACTCTTTTCATCACTAGTTTTTTTCATTTCATTTACTCACCAGTCACCCCCGTTTTACAATATCAATTTTAAAATATCAACTTCATAAATAATGCCTATCTCGTTCACTTACCAGTAACAACCCCATTAGGTCGAGCTGGTGGAGCCCAGCTGACATCAGCGGCGCGGGAGGAAGGCGCTGCGGGAGACACTCTTAAGTCACGAGGAGCTGACCCCGGAGCTGCTTCCAAAGTTGTGTTTGAGGCTATCATTGACCATGCAGATTCACGACCACCTGGGTTGATAAACAACGTTGTGTTATTATGAATACTTTTGAAATGTTTAAAAAAAATAAACTCGATCAAATCTTTGGGTGATAACTAAACTAGTCAATGAACATAAAATTGACGGAGTGTATTAACACACTTTCTCTCTGCCTACCTTGCTTTGTGAAAAAGCAAAAGCTATTTTTTTCTTGGCTTTTGCATAAGCCGATCGCAATAAAATTTAAAAAACAAAATTAAAGTATTAAAAAACAAATATTTCTGATAAAACCCAATCTATATATTTAAAATTACATTACATTTCAATAATCCCTACCTCGTATAAGTTTAACGCTAAACTCATAATGCGTATACGGCCGTAGATCATCTATCATGCAATTGAGGTCCGACGCGTTGTACACTCGAGTGCGACCCCCTCCCGCCCAACGAATGGCATAGCGACGGCCGTCTGTCGCCGTCTGTCAGAAGATAGGTACAGGTTCAAATAAATGTGTAAGATAAAAAAGAAGCGTTTATCGGATATGACCTTTGCAAGGACTTTTAGGATCCTTCTAAACCAAAGCTAAAAGAAGAGCCCATCCGGGCTGGATGGGCCTACTCACAATACCTTAAAATTATTATATTACATTTCTCATTTAGGGTTTATTTATGGGGGGTTTTAATTTTCAGCCACCAACGTCTCAGATTCAGACGAAAAATTAAGATTTGTCAATGTAAAATATTTTATTTTTATTTTTTGGGAATATTATATTAAAAATGCATAAAATTACAATCTTTAAAGTTCAAAAGAAAATAAAGATTAAAGAACTTTACAAGTCCAGTAAAAAGACTGATTTTTAATATGTTGTGACAGCACTACATAATAAAGATCAATCTCGCTCTAATTAAATAAAATTGAAAACAGTTTCAAGACAGAATTAAAATACAAAAACTCACTTGTCCTTTGGGCAAAGTAGGATCAGTCCAGTACACCACAGCTGTTGTTCCACTCAGCATTATTACCTGGAAATTCATATAAAATGGACGTCAATAAATAAATAAAATGACACTAAATTAGATGATATTTCATTATTTTTAGTACATAATCGTAAATAATGATCAAGGTGTGGCTACAAACGAACATCATGTTTGATCGAGTATCATCCTTATCCGGAACATCTGGTCCATCTATCGGGTTAATCCGGTTCATTTGCTCCCACCTCAAAATTTTATATAACTAAAATACAAAATAAACTTACTTTAACTCCAACAGGTGGTATCAAAGGCGGTGTATCATCCTCATCAGGATCATCCGGTTCATCCAGATCGGGCTCATCTGGTTCATCAGTATCGTCGTCGGGTTCAGCCGCTTTCGTTCGTACTGTGGCGTACACAGCCGGCCCGAGGCCCAGCGCATTGCTCGCTCGCAGTGATATGACATATTCGGAGTTCGATTCTGGGGATTGTCATTTTGATTTACATGTTATAAAATATAATTAGATAGTAGTGACTTCTAATTCTGATTCATTTTTCTTTTGTGTGAGAAGAAAGGATATGAAGATTTTATAATAAGCTCTACATTGTTTTATAGTATAGATTAAGGTCATCGTGGTGCACTGGGACAATATGTATCTATAAGCAGGATAGGTGGGGGTTTATTTCCAGTCGAGGAATAAATTATATTCATTCCTTCGCTATTGCAAGACATTGTTCAACGTTGAGTTTTTCCGCTCAATACACAATATCTCGACTTCAAACACTACATTCTCTCAACCCACTATTTTTCCATACGGAACACAACTTGGATCTAAAAAAACAAAATATAACATAAAAATCTCACTAACCCAACGCTCTTATAACATGTGAATGCGCGTGCGAAGGTAACTCTCTAGAATGAGAGTCGGGAACCCCCAAGCCCCAGCCCAGCCAGTAACCGCGGACTAAGCCACCACCACTGCCACCGTTACCAGGCTCCACCACTGCATCATCGCCACCCCACCATACTGAGATCCAGTCGCGGCCTGCTCGAGCTGCAAAGAGAAAAAAAAGTACTCTTTTTTATTAAAAGAAGTTTCTACGAGCCGTAAACACGACGGTTCTGGCTTCACACACATTTTTAGCAGAGAATGCTTCCTATCAAATACAGTTTATCCAAACATGTCGAACAGTCCACAAGTGCACTCACTGGTCAGGCTCGGCGGTCTCCCGGGCACCGCGGTCTCCGCCCTCCGCCGCGCCTGCGTGCTCGCAGCCACCCACTCGCTGAACGGCCCTGAGCCGTTGGCGTTCATTGCGCATACGCGGATCTGTGAACAATTGTAGATTTTAACATACGGTACTTTAAATATTTAAGTGTTACAAATATATCTGTTTCGTTAGAAGATTTTTCTTTAGCTTCACGCTATTTCCCGTACACAGCAGGGTAGGCAGAGGAAACTTAGTGTTAAGATACTCCATTCCTCACTTTCCGCTGAGTTCTGGAGGCTTTCATTGCATGTTGAGTGGCGGAACAGCGCCGCTGTTTTGAATATACAAATAATATTTAAGCTTTCACCAACCTGATAAGTCTGAGCAGGCTCAAGGCCATGAAGTTCAGCACGTCTCGTGTCCGCGGGGGTCGTCAGTGAATCTGCTCGTCTTCTCCCAGCTCCACTAGCCCCCGAACCTCCAGAGACACCTCCAATGCCCCCCGAGTTCACAGCTCGGAATCGAACCTTGTATCCGGTGAGGGCACCGCGGTGCGTACGTGCCGGCGGAGCCTCCCAACGGACTAGGATTGACTATAATAGACATGTCATATAAAAGTTTAAATTTTCACAATAAACGCTTTAAAATGATTTTTTTAAGCTTGAAATTATTTTTTTAAGAATTGATTTATTTAATTTTTTAATTGATCATATTTATATATAAGTCTCCAGATATTTCGTTTTCTACGTAACGCTTCAAGTACCGTGTCGCCGCTGGGCGCCGCCGTGACGTTGGCGGGCGGCGCGCCGGGCGCGTCGGCCGGCGTGCGCGCGGCGCCCTCGCGCGCGGCGCCGCCCGCCGCCGCCACGCGCACGCGGTACTGCGCCGCCGCGCGCAGACCCGACAGCGTCGTCGAGAGGCCCTCCACCCACTGAGATTGCTCGCGGCCTGTTTCCACCTATCGACACAACCACATCTCGGCGTAACGTATAACTGTAAGCTAGACGTTTGTAGGTTCGATTCTAGCTCGTAAGAATGTTTTTTTACTTGCTATTGTACAAGACAAATGACGGCGTTGAGTTCTGCCAACGCGCAAAACACCAATGTCGTAAAATAACCCAAGACAATTTACCTCTGTATAATAAACAGCATATCGCCCCGGAGACGTGACCGTTGAGGCTCCAGGTAATACATCGGGGGCCTCCCACGTGACTTTTAACGCGTGGGCCCCGATGGCCTCTATTTGAAGGGCCTGTACTGGGCCGTAGGTGAGTTCTTCTTCTGGGGTCGTTAGTTCGATTAACTGGGACATAAAATAAACTTTTAGATATCTAGTAAGGCAAAATAAAAGTTTCAAATGTGTAAAAAAATCAAACACCTCGAGGCTTTTACAGAACTTATATTTCTTCCAGAGTAAAATACTATTAAGCTTGTACAATGTCTATCTTAAATTCTAACACAATGTGATATTCTAGAGGACCTCTTTCTTCTAGCGTTTCAAATCTAAAAAGGATATCTCGAATTTTCCGACCACATTAAACGTCATTTTATTAGTGTTCTCTGGTGACAATTCTATTAACTTATTTAATCATTTCAAAAACATATTTTTATTAAACAAAGAGGTTGATTTACATTCTTATAATAAATTATTACGAATATTAAAACTTATAAATAAAAATCATTACAACTATGTAACCGTTGTATCGCTTATATTTAGTATTATACATTTTTGGAAACCTTACGTTTTGAACACTTTGCTGTACCACGGGTACTGTCCAGGGTCCCGGGTAAAGTACCAGTCTACCCGGGAAGGATATCAAAATTATTAGCATTGGACGATTGATGGATGCAATGGTTGTGCATTAAATATTAACAATGCAGCTACTACTTTTACGATTACTTTGATAGGGAGTTTAGGGTTCTCCTTTGGTATTTACGATTATTATTAATCATTACATATTTCTCATATATAATGATTTATCTCATTACATATGAGAAATATTCCAATCTAATACCAATCGAATTATTCATCACTATCCCCGCATTTGTTTCAATCGTATTCAAACTTGTCTAATAATCATACAAATAATTTCCTTTACCTCAGTAGGTGGCGACGCAGCGTGGTGGGTTAACGCCACTACCTGGAACTGGTAGGTGGTATTAGGTTGAAGTCCCGCCACGTTCATCTCATGTCTTCTGGCTTCTCCTCGGGACATTCGTTCTCTGCATTTATGGAGAATAGAATTTAGCATAGTTTATCATTGTAATTTGATAAAATTTTAATTAGTTATGAGTTCAAAGTTTTTGCTGGGGAAAAGAATTTTGATAAATACATAGTTATAGAAAGAAATATGTGCAATATGTAAAAAAATATTATGTGAAATAGAATATGTGGATAAGAGAACAAAATTATGTTACAATATTTCGTTATGATTTTTTTTATAGCAGGATAGGCAGAGCAAATTTAGTGTTAAACGTTTTGGCCTTTTAAGATAGTTTGGATTTTACAATGATGCAAACGTTGTAGTTTTTTTTCATCGGCATTTATGTAAGATTTTTTTATAAAGATTCACTTCATAGTGAAGGTAAAAAATAGAGAGTTAAAAAATACATATATAACAGGGGGTTAAAAAAGGCTAAATAAATGGTTTTGGATATCTTATAAGACCATCCACCTAACAACTCAAAAAAGTATACAAAACAAAGAAAAAGTTAATATGTAACTATCACTCACCTCTCACTACCTTTCACTTTGTACAGCACAACATATCCGCTAATATCTTCCATCTTGTGTTCAGGCTCCTGCCAGCTCAGCGTAACAAACCTATGTTTCACTATTACCGCCTTCAAATCCCGCGGGGGGGACACCACTGTCGCATTCCCCTTTAAACCACCCTCCAGTTCTGGCGCAGCGTGAAAGTAATCATCTAGTTCTAATATATTTTCATTATAATCATCGTAGTATGGCTCGGAAGTGTAAGCGGAGGAAGTCTCGCCTAGAAAATCTAAATCTTCCGTTGGATCAGAATGATCGAAATCGCCAGATGATAACGAATTGAATATGTATGAAGAATTTGGTTTTGGATTGCCTGGAAGGAATTGGGGTAAACAAAACATAAAACAATAAAAAAATCATAATATATGTAAAAAAATTAAAAAGACATTTAAATTAAACCAAAAACATAATTAAATAACCATTTATAAAAAGAATTAAAAAAAATAAGATAAGATCATAATTATAACAAAAAATCAACAAATAAAACTATAGAGTTAGTTTAGGAGGTCATTTATGTAGTTGTTGTGAGGCATGCTATACTTGTTGAGGTGGGTATTATAGCAAGCACAACAACCTTCACTTTCATAATAAAAGTTGTTTTAGAGTAAATTGATGATAATGCCCTTACGTCGTATTGTTGTTAAATATGCACTAAATGTATGGGATTAAGAAATAATATGTTAAAATGTACACTTTAGTATGACTTAACTAACGACATCACCATTATTTTTAAGTTATTAAATTGTACAAAAGGCATTATTAAAAAAAAATATAGGTACAGAAGAAAACAATATAATAAAAATCATCAAACTCACTAACCATGAGCCTCAACAACTAATCTCAACGCTGCCACCGCACTCCCGGCGGGGGACGAAGCTGCGCACTGGAAGACGCCCGCGTCCACGTCCAACACGCCGCGGATGCGGAGTGACGTGCTGGGCAAGAGAGATAAGTCACTAAATCCCTTTGTTACACTACGATAGACGAGTCGCGTCCGTCCTAAAGTTAGTCTTTTGAATTTTTTATATGTTATGCATTTGAGAAGAAAATAATCAAAAGTAAGGAATATCATAAAATCAAATCTTTGCAATTCTCCACAGTTTGCTTTACCATGTTGTAATTACAGGAGGTAACTCTGAATGCAGGCACAGGCAGAAATGATTAACGTAATTTGATATAGCATATATTGTTCCTCGATACATGGATTACTCTCTTAAAACCAAACAAACTCTTAAGGTTTATAACATAAGTATAGATAGTATAAATTCATATACATAATAAATTCAGAACTTACCCATCAACTAGGACAATATCATGGTTGTTAGGTGTGAGCGGTTCCCCGTCCTTCAGCCACGTGACGGCGGGCAGGGGGCGCCCGCGCACCTCGCACTGCAGCGTGACGTCACCGCGCGTGCGCGCGCGCACTAGCGGCGCTTGTTTGAGAGTTACTCGGGGAGCCGTCTGTGGGAGACAGTGGGAATTACTAAATAATGATATGAGAGATTTTGAAATAGTATCTGCCTATTGGGGTTCCTTTAAATAACTAATCAATAATATGTATTTTGACTAGTCTCAGACTATAAAGACGATAGTGGCGTAAGTATAACAAAAATATTTTATTTTCCAAACGATTTGAACGTTGATGTGACTGTGTTTGTATTATCTCATACAAGAAAAACAAATTAAGACGCTTAATAAGACATTTGATCTTTGCGACTTTTATATTTAAAAAGAAAATCTTAAACAATTTTCACATTTTTACTGTACCCGTGATTACGCACTGTTACAAGGTGTTTGAAAGTTCGGGATTTCAATAAAGCGCAAGCACTCACCATGACGTGCAGCACGGCGGAGTGGTCGGCGGCGTCGAGCGCGCTGGCGGCGCGGCACGTGTAGGCGGCCGCGTCGGGCGCGCGCGCCGCGCCCACGCGCAGCGAGCCCGAGCCCGACAGGTAGAAGCGCGAGTCCAGGTCGCTGCGCAGGGAGGCGGACTATAGCATGTTATATACATAGATGGCTCCGGGTTCATTGTATCATCAGATTGCGAGTTGCAAGCATTAGTCACCATTTGGAAAGAAGAGTGTAAAAATAATGGTCAAAGCCTGAATGCAACTAAGACAAAGGTTCTGGTGTTCAAAAAAATTAAGAAAAGACGGAATGCAAGATCAATGTAAATGGTAAGATATTAGGATAATTAAATAAAGTGGCATATTTAGGAAGTATGTTCAGTAAAACGATGTCTTAGCTGCATTGATGAGACGGAGAACGTCAGCATAGCTGCGCGTTTGGCCGTACCCAATGCAGTGTTTGTACCAACGCTGTTATACGGCAGCGAAACGTGGGTATTAAAAAAGGAGAATGAAAGAAAGATGAATTTTGTGGAGGTGCGATCTCTCCGTAGGATATGCGAAGTCAGGTTATCCGATCGAATCCGTAATAAATAGTTACACAGAATGGCAGGTACGTGCTCAGCTGGTTTGGGCACGTCGAACGTATGGGTGGTAAAGGAATGGCAAAAATGATTTATGATGGAAAATTGAGCCTTAAGAGAGGTAGCGGGAGACCTTGGTCGACCATCGAAACACACAGTATCAGATGCTGGCGGAAGGTTACGTAAAAAGCATGAAGACCTCCCGAAGGGCATGTATGAAGAGGTTGATGACAGTGAACGAGGCGAAAGAGGTATGCAAAGACCGTAGAGTTTGGCGTTCCATTCTCTCTGACTGCGCCGCTACCGAAACAACGTGCAGCTAAGTGAAGTCAAGTTATCAAAAGAATGAATAATGATCAAACGCAGAAACGTCGCAAATATAAGAAAAACATTTTTTTCTATATATTCTATAAAAAACATGTATACTTACTTCAGATCAATAGCAACTCCATTATTAAGCCACACCATCTCCGGTTTAGGGTTGCCATACGCTGCACAGTCGAAAGTCACTGATGCACCTGAAAACATTACAAAATGTGCAGAATTAAAACGTCTAAAGAAAAAATGGCTAAATGCTTTGGCGCTTAATTCTCGCAAACAAAACCATTTTAAGTATAATTGTAACAGTCACAGGTCTACCCTGCACACACATACATAGAAGGTGGACGAAGAGAATCTAATATGAACATACTTCCTTATCCACTTTCTAACCAAATTTAAGACAACGCGTGTAAAGTTACAGAGCTTAACGCCAGATATCCCGCTACTACTACCAAGATATTATTTAAAGACGAAGTAAAAGTAAAATGAACTACCTTCCATTATAGTAACCGACTGTGGCGTTGCAATAAAACGCGGGGCCGATTCTACGCTAGTGTGATCTGTGTTCACGCGGAGCTCGATTTCTGGACCCAACCTGAAAAATATGCAATAAGAAAAATGAAAATTCTCGGCCGTGGAGATAAAAATAAAATTTATTTTAGCATATTGGAATTGTCAAAGTAAATTTGAACATAGCAGGCTCTTAACCCGTGCCTACTGGATACTGTCTTACGCTAGGACTGCAACGTTTTATAAGAATAATGCAGTTTCACGCTTTTTCTCGCATTACTCATACTCTAATGCACTACTCCAACTACTCTACTGCAACACGATGGCTCTAACCACCACAAACAGAACTGAATTGCAACAATAACAAAAAGAAAATTTGATATAATAACCCAGATATTTTCGGAGTGTTTTCATTGCATTTAACTATATGATATAATCGTTATTAAACTTTGACATAAATGCTAAATAAATAATAAAAATATAAATATTGTTAGTCAACGAAAAAGTACCACCGGTTCAGAAGGTAGTTCAGTTTTTGACAAACTCCTTAGTTAGTAATCATAAAATATCTTACTTGGGTTTAGTATTTGAATACGCCAACGCCACGCTACACCTGTAAGTGGCTGCATCGTGGGTCCTCAACGGATCCAACTCAAGAGATCCGCTCGGTGTTAGAGACACTCGGGCCGCCTCCATACGTAATGGTGAACCGTTTTTAAGCCACGTCACCTGAAAATAGTAAAAAATATATTACATTGTTTAAAGTTATCGACATAGCCCAAACAATTCGCAAAGTGGTAATGGGTTCATTGGTGCTTGCAATATTAAATAATAATATTTGAATATTTTTTATTTTCAATATGAAAACACGATGCGTGCCTGATGTGATCTTGAAGAGATCCTGTTATGTTTTAAAAAACACATTATTTTTTTATTTTTTATTTAAATTTAACAATAAAAAAAGTAAATTATCAATAATAAAAATATTCCAAACATACTCACATTCAGTTTAAGTACAGGTGGCGGAGAATGTATCTTAGCAGCACCATAGATCCGCCTCTCGGGCTGGAGAGCAGACGAGGGTGAGGGTACGATACGTACAGTCAGCCTCGATGGCAGATGTATGGGGCAGGTTAGAAGAGCTGGCGACCCGAGGAACCCCATTATGACGCGTGGATTATCTTCTAGATCTGGCACTTCTGTTTAATGTCAAGACATAGATTGATATTGCTATAGATATACCACAAAAAAGGTGTGTTTTGATTGATAGTTTACAACTGTTAACGTCATTCTAAAAATGTAATTCCTGGGTGGTTGCAATCTACCGATTAATATTTGACAAATTTTAGTAGTACTGATTAATAAACAAAAACCAGTACTTAATCAAAAATGTCTTACCAGCTAAAAACAAAGTGGCGACCCTCGACACAATAGTACCAATTCCATCAACGGTGGCCACGCACTGGTACTGCCCCGCCAGAGACGACGACATACTCTCTATTAACAACGATCCGTTTGTTAGCTGCCGCCTAAAATTATTATATGAAAAGTTATGTAAATATTTGAAAATATATAATTACTTGTTTAGAAAATTTTGGGAATTGGTTTGTGGAATAAAAGTTTAATGAATTATAAGCAAAACAAAAAAGGTCGACATAACATGTCCACAATAACGCCCGCACCAACAAGACAAATCCAATGACGTGTCATCAAAATCAGTCCACTGGTTTTAACAGTTACAAGGGAACAAAAGAATGGACATAAAATCTGAAGCACGCACGCGAGGCTCGACGCAGTCAGGTAGAAGAAACATGTTAATATGCAATAATTAATAATTTGGAATGATAAAACATTATTTTAACTAATATTCAAGTTTTAGTTATACAATATCTGAAAATCTTTTAATAATTTATTAATTAAAAAGTCTGCCGTCATAGTGCAGTAGTATGCAGTAGGGCAACGACTACCAACTGTAAACGTGATGGTTGTGGGATCTATCACGGCTTGTGGAAATGTTGTTGTATTAGAATTATTTTCAGGCCCACTCTCAGGTGCAGCAAGCGCCACGTTCAGTTGTAACAAACACCCTATTTTTTAAAAAATAGCTGTAAAGTGGGGAACGGGGTTATACTCGGTTCTCTCTGCCTAAGTGAAAAAAAACTTTAAAAAAAAGTAAGTGTAAAGCCGTAAAAAAAGAGTTCGTTAAAGACACCATCGTATCGTAGTATAGAAGTTTACCTAAATACTTCCGACATTCCTGAAATAGAGTAAAGATCAATAATAGATAAATACAAACATATACCTATAACTATCAGCACGCGACAGCGCATGGTCCCTAGTGGGGGGTGCGTTGGCGCTGTACCGCCACGAGAGCCTGGCGGGGGGCGGAGCGGCGCAGGACAAGAGGATACTCTCCCCCTCCGCTGCCACCGCATCCACTGGCTCCGAGGATAATGAGAACATTGATGTTGACGCATCTTCACCACCTGTATGTACATTAGATGATTAATATTACAATATAATAATAAAATAATTTCGAAATAGTTTAAAACAACATAGTTTATAGTAGACTACATATATCCCTGATATATATATATCCCGAATATAGCAGAATAAGTAGGCAGAGAGAACCCACGCACCGCCTAATAAACGAGACATTGTTGAGAGATGTAACTCAACGCCGTTCTTTGTTTTTTTACAAAGTTATTCTCTTCTGTATCCTGGTCTTCATAACAGATATGTAAGGTTCATAACATGACATTATTAGTAAATATTGTATTAGTTAGTATTATAACAGGATCCGGACCCGCGTGAAAATGTTGAACAAATGTTGAAATATGAGTCAAATAGCATTTTTATTTTATGGTAAAGACGAGATTTACGTGTGGTAGAGTCACGTCGCCAGCAAGGGCAACACGCATGGGCAGACTCGACCGGATCATTACCACCCGCGGTATTTAAAACCGGCGTGAAGTAGTGACTTTATGCCACTGCGTTTGGCATCACGTAATGCCGGGCCCCGGCGCTCAACCCACCTTAAAGGCCGGCAACGGACCTGTAGCTCCTGTGGTGCTGCACGGGGTCGTGGGCGGCGGTAATCACTTACCATACCACCACCACTCATCAGGTGACCCGAACGCTCGTTTGCCGTGTTTTTCCATTAAAAAAAAAGAGGCAAACGAGCGTTCGTATCACCTGATGGTAAGTGATCACCGCCGCCCACGACCCTGTGCAACATCAGAAGAAAATTGCATTGCAAGACTTTCTTACACAGATTGACTAATAGATAGATAGCAGTGGAGAAGGGTGGAATCTTACTATAGGAAAACATGTCCAATTTTTTTTATTAATATTAAATATATTGCTTATCTTTAAAAAGGCTTTTGCGTGTACTTTTAAACTTTTCAATGTCATTGTCAAAATGTTGCTATAAACTTGCGACTTCGCTTGCTTCTACTACAAAATTATATATTCCTTATTTGAATTAATTTCCTGCTCTGATAGTATTATTCAATAAATCACTTATACCGTGGCAAATTTTTGGTTGTAATAATTTATATTAACATCATTTTTTTATTTCTAGATTAACTAAATAAAAGTAACACTAAATGTTGAGGGAAGTTAGCTGAGATACAAGTGTAAGTGTACAGTAGTGTAGTTGAGTCGAACGTTTTGTTGTGCATTATGTGAATTGTGGTTGTGTAACAATGATTATTATCGAAATAAGAAATAAACAGGGTATTTAGTCAAATACCATATACTTAAAAACTAAATAAATATTAAGAAGATAAGGGTTCCCATACTAAACGGTTCACGGCTATACACAAATCGAATTGTCCGGTTAACATTTTTTAAATAAAAAAACTTTACTGTCCTGACTACAAGGACGACCCGGTAATTAAAAAATACCTTATACAAACTCTCA
>DWAP01000739.1:0-19074 GCA_018230625.1 Heliconius eleuchia
TTTGGCGCTCCGTTCTCTCTGACTACCCCGCTAGGGATAAAGCGTGAAGATCCTCAATTATTAGGAACTTTTGAAACGAAGATATAATCACGTTAACTTTAATATTAATTGTAACGCAATTGAATAATTCGATGAGGCGTGATTGAACGAGGGTTGCGCGTGTGGCTAAGGGTTGTAAATGTGAGGTTTTAAATTAACCCATTGTTAGCCGTGGAGCTCTTTCCAAAGTAGGTTGGTACAGGTTCTTTTTTGAAAGGGTACTTACAATCATCTTCTACGGTTTTTACGGGCAAAGGAAACCTGGTGTTAAGACTTTCGAAACATTGCATGTTAAATGGCAGAACACAACACGGCGTATTATCATGTTATCAGACCGAAGAACTGAAAATATTTAATTATTCATTTTCGTGTAGGAACCAAATCCACAACCCTTGCATTTCTAGTTACACGGTGTGCCACTACGCCATAACGGCCTCATTATCTAGATAGGTTAATGAGGCCTATATGATATTTGTATATCTCTTACAAAATTACGATAAAATGAAACAAAATTTAAATAAACCTTATCTATCAGAATAAACAAAACCATTTTTACTCATGAATATATCTTAAATTAACCGAACAAATAAAGAATGTAATCCAATTAACCGAAATGGAATTAAAAGCTTCATAATTGAATTAGAAAGATATATCTTCGAGTACTTGTCAGTGACCAGTGGTCAGTTCTATAAAAATAACAATATAGATACTTGTAGTAGCAGATACAAATGCATTTGACATAAGGGTAAAGTAAACGTTACCCCCCGCGAAGTTTATTGTTATGCAATAAAACGGTATGGCCACTTGGTCAGTTCGGTGATGTGTTTTGTAGATTGATAAATTTTGATACTTATGTAATAAAAGCTGGTTGTATAACCTGTCTGGTTGATTATATAATCTGTTTTGTGTAAGAAATGTATTTCAGATGAAATTATATTTATTTGTTAGTTGTTTTAGTTTGATGTCTCTCGATACGGACTAAAAGAAGTTCTTCATCGACATGTACGAGTATGTATATAAAACTGTTTCGTTACTGACTGACTAAACACAGAAGAAACAGACAAAATACAGGACTTTGGAAGTTAAAATTTAGCATGTAGATAGATTAGGGAGTACAGGGGAGTACTCAATTTTTTTAACCAAAAATAATTTGTAAGGGTATCTATGGCCCTATGGCTTAAGTTTGTAATTTCATTTAGAGTTTTTTTTCACACGACACGTCTAAAGTATCAAGTCGTTTCATTCCACGCATATTTTATTTGCATTAACACAAAATTTGTGTAACATCAATATGAGCTCAGCAATAATATAGATATAATATTCACAATGTTTGTGAACATAATTCACGCGACCAATAGGGCGGTGGACTGACACTACATTATATGTATTAATCATTAAAGTAGTATGGGTCAAATCAATATTAACTTATATTTTGTTAGCCAAGTAGGCTGGCAGCATATAGGTCACTTCGTTCTCCTCTTTTTCAGGCTCCACTACTATCTTAAGTAAACGACGTAAAATAACGGTTAGGTAATTACACTGTAAAATTAATAATAAGTATCAAAATCATAAAAAATATTTTTAATTGCAAACTTATACTCTTATACTGTTAAAGGCCGGCAACGCACCTGTAGCTCCTTTGGGGTTGCACGGGGTCGTGGGCGGCGGTAATCACTTACCATCAGTTGACTCGCACGCTCGTTTGCCGTGTCTTTTCCATAAAAAAAAAAACTTAAATGTTAGATACCGGAACAAAATAATATATTTAGTATGAAACATAATAAAGAACCCTCCAGCAAGAACATCCACTTCTTCTAGAACTCCTTCTCCTCTCCTTCTAAAACGGTATTGCAAAAAGAACAGAAGAAAAAAGAAGAATGCAAAATATGCTTAGAACTTAACAGAACTAAATTATAATTATAAATAGTTTATAGGATTTCAACTGTCGTACTTCCTTCACACTTTTGAGGTATCCGTAAATTGCAAGTTACTTTTACTTATATTTCTGAAAAAAAAATATTACATTACTTACGAAGAAAATTGCTAAAATCATGAAAGTATCAACGTATTCGTTATGCCGGTCGCGGGTTCAAATACCAATCAAGTTAATGGTTGTTTAAAATTTCTTAATTCCCCTAGTCTTATAAATTAAAATAAATACTTAAATTTTGATGGTTTTTACCCCTACGTATGAATGAGATATACATTCTTTATTATCCAAATGCTGTTATTTAAATAGACATTAGAAATGCTTGGTACAATTAAATAAACCAAATCCATGTATATTATGTAGTATACATAATATTTTTTAATTATTTAATTTGAATTGAATTCCTATGTATAAACCTTCATATATTCTAATTACATACAAAAAAAAACAGTTTCACATATTTTCTTGCAAGGGAACGTAAGCAGAGCGAACCTAGTTTCCCCTAGTGTGAATGGGAAGTATAAAATATATAGATAAAATATACAGATATAAAATAATCAATAATGATACTCTAAGTGAAAAAAACCTACTACATACCCTACGAATTATACACATAAAATAAAGTAATCAAAAAGCTTTCATTAATTACGAAAGCTAGTATTACAACGCGCATAAAATCCACCGCGCGACGTCCACACTTGACAGGCGTGTAGTTTGTGATGTTATAATTGTATTAAATGTTTTATTTTTAATGGTTAAATGCCAGAGACTGTGAAATTTTTGCCGTTAGCATTTACATACATACATAAATTAAGAATTTGAAAAACCACGCTAAAAAAATAGCTATTTCGTCTTGGCAAAGTGCTCGTTGCTTTTAAACTCGTTAATTCAATTATCATAAGACATGTTTAAGGACCACCACGATGAACAAAACCGTACTCGAATGGATTCCTTAGTTTAGAAGCTGAAGTGCCACAGACAGACTGTTACAATTTTTAAAACTCCTCTTTTTGCGTCACGGGTTGTCTTAAAGATTGTTTTTATTTTAAAATAGATACATACTTTTAATATGTTTAAAAATTGAATAATTAATTGATTTATACAAAAAAATTATTTTGTTCTTCTTCTATTTTACATCATTAACCTACAAAAAAGTTATATTGCCAAATTCACTCACCTCATCACTCCTTACAGTATATTCATATGTGACCAATTTAAAAATGTTTTTTACTTTTTTTTCCCTTGCTGGCCATTGTATGAAAATCCCTGATGTAAAATGTAACGCGGTGAAGACTGTAACGAATGCTACATATAAGCTTTTAATTGCTTTCATTATGACTATTTGAATCGTAGAAATTATTTGAAATGTTTATTAAGTATATAAATTATACGAGACGTTTTAATTTATCATAGTAAAATCATTTATCATTTCTTTCATAATGTTAATAATTCGCCATTTTCAATAATATTATTTCGAAACAAAAAATAAAAGATAAGAATAATTTGAATACAAATAGGTAAGGTGAAGTGGATGTAAAGTGGCTGGTAAATGAAATTCTTAATATCTTAAAATATATTTAACCCTAGAAAAATAGTCTGCGTCAAATTGACGCATCAATTTTATAAATATTGCTCTCTCTCCTAGTAAATATCGCAAATTCATCTTTGTGCGATTATCAATATGGCGAACATCTCATACGTCGGAAGTTTTCGTAAGGCGCATGTATCATTGTTACAAGTATCACTGATTTTGAATTATAAGACCTATGTACTTTTTCTCCTATAAATTAAAACCATTTAAGATGTTATACTTAATATTTTATGATGATGATATAGTAGACCAAATGTATTCTCGGTGTACTGTAGGAAGTAAACAAATAAGCATTATTGTATGAAATTATAAATATTGCCCGCATAAATGTTTTTATCAATCAATCTTAGAATATTTGAATCGAAGACACAAAAAAATCAAAAAGTTCTGAAAATGCATAGCGTGAAACTGTCATCAGCATATATGCACAATTGTTTAAAAGCTCATGCTTTGAGGACATATATGTACGATGAGATTTTTAATATGTTGCCAAAAGACGTGTCTTGTACATCAGATAACAATATTGTAGAGCCAGTAGCGAAACAATATAATCTTTGTATTTATTGTCTCTATAAAGTAGGGCAAAAGTCAAATACAAGATGCAAAAAAAGTCATTTGCGGTGAGCATAAAATTGATATTTCTCAATACTGTTCCTGGCTGATTCCTCTGTAAATCAACAACAAAATTGTAGCTTTTCTGACGTATAAACTAATATTCACAAAATTTTATTAATTTGTAGAAGAGGTTCAAGTTAAGTTTTTTTTCTAAAAATACATTTAAATTAATTACCTGTATTTTTTATTATTTGTACATTTGAGTACTATATAATAATGGATATTAAAATCAATATAATAATTATTTTCCGATGTATGATCAAATAAAAGATATGCGTCAAAATTATGCATCTTAGCTAAACTTGAACGTATTTAAAAATATGACTGTGATTGAATATTTAGGCGACATCTAGTATAAAATAGAACAACTTATTTTTCGCTAATTGTACTTTCGCTGTGCTATGCTATCAGCTAGTGCCATCTACATTTCAGCTAATAAAAAAACAATAATATCGTTTTGTAGCATCCATTTGCGTAAAACTGTAGTAAACTACGTAAATAAAACATGCATGGTGTAAGTACTATGTATATGTTGTACATAATACTTTCATCAAACATTTAAATAAAACTGATTAATTTCAATGAAATTAAGAAATCAAAAATCCAAGCATCAATTTTTGAACGTCAGTCATAGTAGTGACATTGACATTAGTACAATATTATTTGTTGTTATCTATGTATGTATAGCGCGAGCGCGTAAATACGATACGATACGATATTCATATTGATTTTGTCAAAGAAAATATAAAAAATAATTTATTTACTCCAATGAATGGAAGCCGAGTAGACGCCCACAATAAAAGGGAATCGGATAATATTTCAATGTCAACCCAATCGAAGAAAATGCCGCTGTTAGATCTTAAAGTTTATGTCCGTGTAGTCGCCGCTGTGTTCTCGGTAAGAATTAATTATGTTTTATTACTTTATTTGTTTAGTCAAGTACGTAGCTGTCTACCGTATACATCGTTGAAATCATAAATTGCATGTTGAGTTTTTTTAAGTTATATCCCTGTCTTTATTAATTTTTGTCGGGCTAATATCGAAAATCTTTTTCTTTTATTTTATCTTATAATTAATAAATAAAGTAATGCCACTGTAAAAAAACATAGTTAGGCCACAACTAAAAGAACCTTGGATAGATAACATAAACTAATATTTATTTCGTTAATTATCACTCTCTTATTAGAAAAACAAATACAGTGCTTCACCATTTTATTATTAGGAATTATATCGTCATACAATTGTCGATCTACATTCTCTTGTATTTAGAAGAAGATATGATAATTTTTATTTTTTTTTAAATAGATGTCATTGTAGGGCAATATTTAATTGTAAATGTGACAATTGTGGGTTCGATCCCTACTCTAGATTAAGAAGATAAAGCACATCATGAGTTATATAGCATAAAGCTAAAATAATTATTTAAATAAATATGTCTGTTAGCATCTATTTTTAAAACTAGTAATGAGCCAAGAAGTGGTATAATAAAGACAAGCGACACTGAAAAATTTGCACAGATGTTATATTATTTTAAGAATGTGATAAATTTATATAATTTGCAACAATACATAAATAATTAATACTGAATGAAATAATTTATTACTAAACCAAAAATTATTGTGGTCATTGCTTAAAATAATATGTATTTTTATTATAAATAATAATATAAATATATTATTAATAATTACTTTTTTTTTGCAGCTTATATATATGTTTCTCTGCTCTCCAGCTGCACTGTGCCTAATTGGAACAGTGATTTTTTATAAAAATCACAATTGTATGATTATAATAAGTTATTTGATTTTCACGATTATTACACATTTTAAATGAAACTATGTCTGTGTCTGTTCATGGTCACGGGTATACAGTCTACCCGTGACCACGGACTGTTTCAAAGTGTTTGAAACATGGGGTTTGCAAAAATGTATAAAAATACAAAATATATGTGATTAATCTGGTTAAAATAGTTTCACTAAAATTGTATGATTTTTTTGTTAGTTTTAATTATGCAGCCAATTTCATTCAATATTTAGCATTAAAACAATGCAGGAATAATTGCTATTTTTGATTAAGTTGCGAAAGAAGTTTTATTTTTCTCTACTCCAAGGGACTAAAGATTTGGATATTTGATATTAAGTTCAGATTGGTACTCTTAAGCTTTGTTAAGTAAAAGTATCATGACAGACACTCTGCCCAGACAGACATTATACAGTGATCCTATAAGGATTGCATTTTTCCTTTCAGTTATGGAACTGTAAAATAGAAGAAAACATTTATTAATCAACATTAGTTATTTCCAGATATCATCAGCCACGGCATTTGTGATGGCTCTACTAAGGATTCTAAAACCAAATTTATTTTATTTAAATGATTTAGATGGAAGCGATATAGGTAGTAATTTACATTTATTTTGATGTATACAATGTAGTGAGTAACACATGGAGGGACTGTAAACAAGACAGTTGTGGGATCAATTTCTATGGGGAGCCAATTATAATTTTTATTTTATTGCTCTGGTAACAAGCCACAAGTATAGCATTCAGTTACGAGTAGTACGCAACACAATGTCTCGAAAATTGGATAAAGCAAAAGAAACGTAGTTTAAAAAGAAACGTAATGTCGCAACAGGCACAACGTGAAGCTAAAGAAACAAATACTTGCTTTTAATAAGAGTTGGTTGGTTAATGCCACATTCTAAGTCTCATGGAATGGACAATCCATTCCAAAAAAATATTTACAATGCGAACTAGTGGTTTCTGAGAGTAGTGCGTGGAACCAAACAAGTTCTCCAGCTTTGTATCTTTTTTTTAGCTTCACGCTCTGTGTTCTGTTCATAGCAGGGTAGGCCTGGGAACTTATTGTTAATACGCTTCGTTCCTATTAAGATCCTTCCGTTCCCCACTTTCCGCCGAATTCTGGAGGCATTGCGTGTTGATTTGGCGGAACTCAACGCCCCGCACTTTGCCGCGTTACCAGGGCGAAGAAGTTAAAATGTTAAATATTTCATTTTCTCCAGTGGGAATCGAACCCAGAACCCGTCGCGTTCACAGTCGTCCGCTTGTTTGTGCCACTGCGCCACGACTGGCTTCAAGCTTTTTAATATTAGGTATAAATATATGTTGTTTCAGCGGTCCACTTCATGGTATCAGGATTGATGATAGTTTCAAGCGCAATAGGCTTTCTAAACAGTTGTATAGTCTTAAATCGCGGTTCCGCTCACAATTGCGGCAGAAATATAACAACTTGGCTACTTTTAGACTCGCTATTTGAGACCACGAGGGTCGTGTACGTGTTTATGTGCGAAATAGTTATAAAGGGACGCGGGCCTTTACAAGTATACGAGCTGTTGATCAGCATCGCACAGTATTGTAAGTATTCATGTTTGTTTATTTAATCATATAACTACTAATAATGTTTTTGTTAGTATTAATGTAGTGATTGAAGTCTCCTCTTTTTTTTAAATGAGAAATCTGACATGAAACTTAAAATTATGACATAAAAATGTTACCAAAAGGTACTATAGAGTCTATGAAACAAATAGTAAAATCTCTATTAATAGTGCCCATCTATATATAAAGGAACTGGTCTGTTCGTGTGTAAATGTCACGATCGATATGATCTGACCTGAACCGCGGCGTAGATTTCGTAGAACACCTTGACATACATTGGTATTTTTGCGCATTATTCGTTATATGGGCATATATTTAGACAACAATATATTGTTGTGGAGCAATATAATCTGTTAAAAGATTTTTCATTTATGTAACGTTTGCCGAAATGAACTTCTAAACTAGCTAGCAAGTTATCTTTTTAGCTTCACGCTGTATCCCGAGAATAGCGCAGTAGGCATAACCTAGTGTTAAAACATATCGTTTCCCGAATTCCCATAATTTTCGAGACATATAGTGACGTGTAGAGTGGCGGAACTCAACGCTGCGCTTTGTTTGTAACCAATGACACTAATATATATAAAATATATATACACAGTGACAGACTTGTAAATTTTCAAGCTGTAGGTTGAACATTTACGTTCTACCAACTTTCTTTTACGCAGAAATGAAGACTCTATAATCATATATAATCTTATTCTACCAAAATTCTTAGGGAAGAAATGTAGTTTTGGTAATGAATGCAATCTTCCACTAAATTAGTCTGTGAATAATTACAATATTCTTTTAAACCGAAAGCTGTCTTCGGAACTGCTAATGATTCAATTCATCAATTTTGGTTAAATTAATGGTTTTTGGTGTTGAAATTTTTGGTTTTGAAGTTTGGTTCAATGAATTTCTTTGTATGCTTTTTTATACATCTTGCTATAAAAATAAACAAACAAGAAAAATGTAATCAATTATAGTAATTTAATTATTTTCTCTTTCAGTATTAGACAGCTTCCTCTACTGTCAAATGATCCTGCGTCACTAGTACAAGGTGATATTTTTATTTGCGTCACTATCTCTGGGTGTAGACGCTAGCTAGTACTCGAGCTAGACCTAGCCCTAGAGCGATACATTCCACGCCACTGGGTCACTAGGTCACTAGGCCTCTAGGTCGCTAATTTGATCTCCAATGAGTATTATTTTCGTTCAAAATTAAACTTAGAGTCTAACTCCATATGATAAGTGTTGATTCTTCATATATTTTTTATTTATGCAAAGGTATTATTAATCACTTAGATTATTTTATTGTTGTTATTATTATTGTGACAATCATGCTTATTTAAATTATATATTAATTAGACGAATACAATGTTATATTTAATTTGATCGAAATGTAATTTTCGTTTTAAATTAGGAAAATAACCTGTTTTGTATCATTATAAATTTATGAATCTCGTTTATAACAAACATGCTATACGCGATTACTATAGTAAAACTGATTAATATCGAATTTTAATGCGTTATCCAGTTGTTACTTAAAACATAAACTTATGACTATCAAACCTCATTATAACAAGTTAAGTACAGGGTGTTCGACAAAAGATTAATTCTTACTTACACTACAGACTTATGGCCCGTACCTTTTGTTATTTTTACATTTCTTTTAATACTTTTTTCTGTAGATATTACCTAGAACTAGACTTATGTTAGTACATACATATATTCCTATATTTACACAATATCTACCTAAGACAGTCTTATTGTTATAACATTCCGTTCCCATTAAGACACTTCCGTTTCCTATTTTGGCATTGCGACTTGAATGGCAGAACTCAACGCTGCGCTTTGCCTTTTCTAGAGTCAAGGAAATGAATATTAAATATTTAATTTTCTCGAGTGGGAATCGAACCCACAATCTGCCGCATTTACACTGACATTATCACAAACAGTCTGAGCACGACTGCGACCATGTAACAATATAGATACTCTACAATAATGTTTATTGTATTGAAAAATTACCAATTTAAAGTAAAATGATGTATATAAAATTACAAACGTAACTAAAAAGCGATAAGCATATTTATTAACAAAAAAAATAAGACATATTTATTATATTTTTTTGGTATGAACCAATTGATTAGAAATAGTCATCATATTATTATAAAATAATAATGAAATGTATGAAGAATTAGCACTGTTAGTTATCTTAGATATATTATACTAACATACTCTGGTTTCTGTTAATTTACTTTGTAGATATCATAATATGTATATCTATCAAATAAATTATCAGACACTTATCAGGAAGTGATAATTTAATATGTTATATACTAGTTAGTTTTATTTAGTCTCCTTTACTTTGCTGTGATTATGTTATAACAATGATATTACTTTAAGCTTCTAATAGAGCGCTACTAAGCAATATTTATTTTTAAATATCTAATATTTATTACAAAAACCCTTATTTTTCATTTAAAGTGAGGATTTGAAACAAGCTAAAGCTAAATTATTTAATAGTTTTAATGATTATGATTTTCTTTGTTATTTACAAATTACAACCATTAAAATTTATGTCTGTCTGTTATATATTTGATCCTGTAATTATAGTGTTATCGCTTAGTGGCGCATTTGTTTGTGTATAATGTATACATAGGCATCTAATATGTATACATTATATTGTTTGTATATACATTACAAAGATCTGATTTTGTTATTTCCATACTTGTATCACACTTAGTTTTTATAAAACTAAGAAAAATATATTTTCTCCGCGTGTAACAGAGTAGATAGAGGGAAACGAGTGTTAAAACACAATCCATGCTAGACTTCCAAACATTTTTAAAGATATTGCGTGTGAATTGGCGGAACTTAACGCTGCGTTCATTTTCCAATTCTACATGACAATATTAGTACCATAAATAAAAGTAAGTGTTATTCGAAATGTCTGGACCTTATGTTACTATTTATGTATTTGTCTAAATATTATGTATATTGTAAAATATGAAATGTATTGAAATATGTAAATAAGACACTCGTTATAAAGTAATTGTTCAAACTATGAATGTTAATTATTGAAAATACTCTTTAGAATATTAGATTTAGGAAATCTAAACAAACACCTATGTCTGTCTTCATGAAAGTTTTAATTGCGGGACTTGAACTTTCGGCTCCTAATGTTATTTGTGTTGATAAAAGACAGCTTTATATAATTTTTTAAATAATTTAAATAATATTGGATTTTTGTCGCTTTAGTATACTTTGTAATGATTTTACCTTGATTACGTCAAAACATGACAGTGAATGTTCCTCAAGTATATAAATATATATTTCTTTATCTTTATCGCACGCTATAATATAAAAATATTATGCTTTTAAATGATTTTTACGTATTGACTACTAAGCCATATGCAGTCGGTTCAATCCAGAACAATATTTGTAAGATTTTGTGACTACATGTCATCTTATGATTTTTTAAATTTATTTATTAAGAGTATATATGCTTTAAATAGATTTCAATATGATATACATAAATTATGCTAATATTAGTTTAATATCAAACTACGATATAAATTATAATGCGCTAGAAATTTTGTGTGTAATTCGAGTTGAATTTTTATTAATAATACCATTTCTCTTTTCAATCAACTATATTAACTATTTTTGGATCATTTAATATTCTTCAATAAAATAGCGCAGAAAATTAAAACAACATCCTGTTTGTAAGTTAATATATTTTTTTAATATATTATATTCAATCGGGATGTTTATTTTATTGTAGAAATTCAGCACAAATAAAACTAGTCGATATGCGTATTCTGTATAGTCTAAGAGCCAACTGTCAAAGCAATCTACATCACTCATATATAATCGGCTCTAAACCTGTATATAAAATAAAAAAAATACTCTAAATAAAAAGGTTTCTAAATGAAATGCTTGTATAATTTTATATTTTTTTACTTCATTTGTGAGTCATCATCCAAAAATATAAGGCTTATTATAACAATTTGATAGGGCTAGAAAAAAGTGCACTTGTACTATAAAATGAATTACATATAAACACTTATTTAGACACGCGATTACATTTTTGCGACGAAAATTTGTCTGTTACAATACCCTCCGTTCTCCGCGCACTGCCCAAATTTTGAAACATTGCGTGTTTAGTGTCGAAACTCAACGGCACGCTTTGTCTTGTTACTGCTGCTGTCGGATAATGATATTTTATGAACTTTAACAAAGGTGTCACATTCAATATTAAATTATGAAATCGTCACAAAAGTATAATCGCGTGTAAAGTCACGGAAAATCAACAACTATAGTTTCCTTTCTACATATTGTAGTACGGCACTCGAGGCTTTGTACGGATTTACATATATATATATATATATTTACACATTTTTTATATATATTTATACTTGTTAGGAAAAGATCTGACGGAATGAGAAATTAAAAAAATCCTTTATCTTTATTTTATAAGAGATCTTCATCACATCTCTAGAAGAAAAATTGTATTTACTTAATTATTACGAATATTATTTTTCTGTCGCTGGATTTGAAGTCGCAACCATCATGTGCTTATACCTACATATCAATTATGTTCTTAATAAACAGCATAAAAGAAAAAAAATAAAACACCATACTACAGCTGTCAGATCTCTTCCCATAACAAACAGATTTACATTCGCACTTAAAAACGCTATTTAACGTTAAACTAACATTAAATTAATACAAATCTGTAAAATAGATAATGTCGTTTAAAACTAATTGTCATTTCTGAGTGCGAGATTTAGGATTTAATTGAACATTTTATAATATGAAACTTTACATATAATATTGTTTGTAAAAAACCAAAATGTATGTTATTTGAAATACAAATTTTGTACAGTAAAATAAAACGGACCGCTGAAAGCAATCTGTACTGTAACCACTCTACGAGAATGCAAAAGCTATCGACCTATAATTTATTATTTTAATATTATTTTTTATCATGAATAAAGAGAAATAACTAGCCAGTCGTGGCACAGGTGCACAAAGTGTGACTGTAAAATGGACCGGTTGTGGATATGATGATGAAATCAGATATTTATTAACATTTATATTTTCGTTTCTTCACTCTGGTGTCGAGGCAAAGCGCGGCGTTGAACTCCGACAACTCCGTGGAAAGTAGAGAACAGAGTGCCTTACCACTGGTGTCGGCGGGATACAGCGTGAAGCTGATTTTTTTTATTTTTAATTAATATAATTTTAATGCCAACGTTCGACCACAACTACACTCAAGTCCCCTCATACATTTCAAAATTAAAATATTCCTCAGATCGTCAAACTACACAAAACCTTGGCTGACCCTCGAAAACACAGTATCAAAGATACTGGAGGAAGGTCACGTAAATAGCATGAGGATCCCCCGGAGGGCATGTATGAAGAGGAGATGAAAGTGGAAGCGGCGAAAGAGGTATGTAGAGACCGCAGCGTTTGGCGCTCCGTACTCTCCGACACCTGCTCGGGATACCGCGTGAAGCTAGATTAGATTAGCTACACAAAAATGTCAGTAGTGTCAGTCCTAGAGGAAGCTACGACGTTCGGTTTGCTTTTTACGTAATAGTTAAAATTTCAACATATTTCCTTTTATTGAACATCAATTGAATATAACATCGAAGGAAAAAAATTCTATACCACAGTAAATTATAGATCGATATAACAATTACTGTGCAATAATGCAAACCTACATATCATATATATGCGCCAAATTTATATAAATTCTTCTTTCTTTGTACAAAAATAAGTAAACGTAGCGACACCTAATAACTAGAGCCAGTCGCAGCATGTGACTGTAGACGCGACAAGTATGGGTTCGATTCCCACACGAGGCAATGAAATATTTAATATTTACATTTACACGCTCTAAAATTCGGCGGAAAGTGAGGAAATTATAATTTATACAAGAAAAACTTTGTCTTTGCATAGCGGGGATAGTGGATATGATATACAGTCAACATTGGACCCAGAATTTCTATAAAAACAGTAGATTCGTGAAAATAAAAAAATATAGGCTTTTCAAAACAATATAGAACATTCTTAATTTAATCGCTAGTTTTTAGGCGTCGCTATGAAATCGACCGCTGCCGCACGCTACGTTACCAACGTATTATTTTATTTGTTAAAACTTGAATTTGACACATTAGTATTAAAATTCAAATTTTAAAAAACCTGTTATAGTTTGACTACATGTAGTTACTTGAAAATTTCAGAGATAATATTTGATGATTGCGAATATTTTATATTTACCCTTCGAATTCAGTGATCAATTGGAAATTTCTATTATTACATTATTTATCTTATTATTAAATTATTCACGCTGTATACTGCACACAGCATGTTGGGCAGAGGGAACCCGGGGACCTAGTGTTGAGACACGTCCGTTGTCCGCTTTCCGCCTAATTTTGGAGGCATTACGTGTGAATTGCCGGAACCCAACGTCACGGTTTACCTCATTACCAGAGCGAGGATATGAAAATGTTAAATATTTAATTTCTTCGAGTGGGAATCGAACCCACAACCTGTCACGCTTGTGCGGCTGCCTCACGACTGACGACTGCTCCTATTATTAATGTTCTTTATGTATTTTCTTTGCACGATCTAAACGAGCTCTAAACACACGCACCTACTGGTTCTCACGCAGATCACAACAATATGAAAGTAAGATGATGCTAATAGTAATGCCGTCACGGCATTACTATTCTTTACAACACTTTCTCTTAATAACTTTTTTTTTCATGAGTCAATCAAGATTCAAAATCAAGTTAAAATATTGGTTTTAAGATTTTGTAAATGTTTATGAAGATTTTGATTTGATTGTTCAGAGATTTAAAATTTTAAGGGGTAGAGGGGCGCGGGGGGACGCGTGCGGCTGTCAACGCGAGAGGTAGTTAATTTGATTCCCACTCTGGGAGGAAATAAAACGTTTAATACTTTCATGTCCTCGCTCCCGCAACGAGGCAAAGCGCGGCATTGAGTTTTGACACTCGACACGAATTGAATTCAGAATTCAGCGGAAAATGGTGACTTAACGGGAACGGAGTGTCTGTATACTCTGCTATGTGCAGGATACAGCGTGAATCTTAAAAGAGGTTTCATAGCAACGGTCGCAGCAAACGCATGCTTTTAGCTTTACATACCCTGTACAATTTACAGAAAACCTTCTCCCTCACTATTTTATACGACGTATGTTTAGACCAATTGATTGATCAGCAGAATGTCTTACCATATTTATTGATTATATTTCATATTTAGTTTATATTTAAAGTTACGAAAAATCTTTAAACAACATTAATATATGCTTCATAAAGACTAAATAAAACTTCATTAGTTTTCTAACAGATCGACAAATTTCATCAAAAAAATATCAATAAGCAAAAAACTTACTTCATATGTAATTCGATGTATATATAAGATATCTATATAATAAAAAAAACATATTAATTACAGAACTTAAATAATTACCCATTATACATTCTGCTGACCATTAATTATTATCATTAAGCAATATTATTAAAAAAAAACAGCTTTCAAACATAAAATTAAGCTCAAAAAATTGCAAAATGACACCAAAATGGCACTCCAAAAAAATCACTCCACTTACAATATTTTTTAATTATTTATTAATATTAAGGTCTATTGCTTGAATGTACGAAAATACTTTAATTAATGGCACTTCTAAATTTGTAACTTTTTATATTTCAATTTTTCTTTTTTTTTCTAATAAAATACACTCTTTAAAATGTAGACGGTTAATAACGTATTATTAGAAATATTATTCATCTGCGGTAATAAGTTTAAATGAAATAAAGCAAAGAATAATATATACATATATATAAATTTGCTTATAAAACACAATATATATTATATATTGTACATATATTATAATCTATTATATATATTTATATGAGAGCGTTATATATACAGAGTGTTTTTTCTATCAATACGTCATTACCATACAACAAACTGTTCACAATTTGGTCATATTATATTTTTCTTACTACAGGACGCTTTAAATCTATAATGGTAAAATATATAATCGTTTGTTTAATACAATATATTTTAAATGTATTAAAGGTCATTCATAGCATATATCAGGGAAAATCTAAATAATTGAAAATCATTAGAAAAATTGCAGACAAGAATAAAAAAAATTTTTTATTACTCATAACTAGGAGAATATTATTAACAAAATGTTAATGAACAATATGCTATGTACGACGCATACATTTAGAACTGATCAATCTCACAACCCTCTACTAAGACTCCATTTATGTTTAAATTAAGCAATTGGCAATGAATGATTACATTCATTTTATAAAATGTTTATTTACATCATCAATCTAATATTGAAATATAATACAACTATCCCGATGACACGTCTGAGATCTAAAGAAGGAACTAAAATTAACGTATGAAAGAAAATAAACGTATACATCTAACCACAGACAAGATAAAAATAGTTTAAAAAATTACGTATTTTTCTTTACATAAAAAAAAATATTAAGACAATAAGCATGAAAATGAAATTATCTACTTTATCTATAATTTAATAATATTGTCATGTATTTATTACAACATACACCATACAAAAAAATTTGTATAATATATCCGCTGGGTGTTGTTCATTATTATATAGTTCGCGTCAAAAACTACGGACAAACAATAATTACCAAAATCAATGAAATAAAATATAATGCTTATATAAGCCCACACGGATATAAAGGCCGTTTAAATATAGATATGTATGTCTCATATTACGTACGAATCAACTACACTATATTACTACAACAATCTTATATCACTACAATCCATTGCCAACAAAATTGCAATATTTGGGCGAAATGCAATTTTTTCTTGAGAATTTTTCCAAAATTTGGCCGAAAAAAATGTCGTCTAGGAACAAACGATCGATGCCGATTTTGGCACCTCCAACTGTCAACATTGCAAAATAAAAAAAAAATATCCGATCTTCATCCGCCATGCCAATCTAAATCGGTATAAAGCACCGAGCCAATAGGCTTAAAAGCCCTAATTTAGAGCCGATAATATTAAATACCAAAAAATATTAGGCCGATTAAAATTAGAGGTAAAATTTTTCAAAAAGGTTTGTTTACAAAATGTGATGTTCCGCCATCGCGTGAGCATTGGTCGCGCATCAGAAGTTCTGCTGGCGCTGGCGCTTGAGCGAGATGGCGTCGAGGATGGGGCGGCGCTTGCGCTCGTAGCGCGCGTGCAGGCGCTCGATGTCGGCCTCCATCTCCGCGTCCAGCCGCGCCATGCGCGCCTCCAGCTCGCCCTCCGGCAGGCACGCCAGCTGCAAGTGTTGCTCGTGTTACTTAAATAGCCACTTACAATTCTAGCAGCTACGACAAACTTACACTACCGTTAGTAGTTAGTACTCCAACAGTTAAACTACCCATTAACCTCACATTTAACCGGTTAGTCGCACAGTTAACCTCATAATCAAAACACAGTTAAACCACCGTTAGTAAACCACTAGTTACACCAGTGACTTACGTGCGAGCGCGAGCAGTGTGACGATGTGTAGTTGACTTACGAATTCGAAGTTGTCGGCCGCCATTGTTCCCGTGGACACGCCCACGCCCACGCCCGCGCCCAGTGGGGGATTTAGACCCAGCTGTGGGATTGAGTTTAGTTGGATATCGTCTGGTTCTGTTGATATCCTGGAATGTATATAAAAACAATACTATTAATTTTTATTTATATAAAGCCTATATATTCCAGATACAGGATAAAAAATTAATAAATCTCAATTAAATCACATGCACGGTAGTTTAGAGCGGTCTTGACTCGTCGATCGTACTGTAGCGTATTCTCTTACCTGTGATCTAAATGTAGTTCCCCGAGAGTGCCGTTAGAGGGCAATGCAAGATGGTTGACTTCTTTCTTCTCGAAATGCTCTAAAAACAACGGCCTGTACTTCGGCCTATTAGTATCCATTGGGTCTGTGTCGTGACCTGGAATACAATAACAATTTGGTAATTTCTTTTCCTTTCCTACAACCTTACGCTCAATTTTTTATTAGGTCGAGGTGTAACTATAGTCTATTCATTTACGCATGAGAGACAATGTAAACAAAGAAATACTGTTTCTCAAACTTTTATGTAACTTTTTAATTTCTATTCAATTTGGTCCAGGTCCATTTATGTTTTAAAATGGGTATAACTATATAATAAAGGGTAAGAATCTGAATTTGAACCACTTGCAATATGAACCTAGTAATTATATGTAGCTCAGGTGAAAAAAAAAACTATATTATGGTATCAAACAATATCATCGAACTGGTGTGATGGCTCTCTTCAGAGATAGATGGATAGATAAAATTCTTATTGGATATACACTTTGTATGGTGTATATCCAATAAGAATTTTATCTAATTCTAATTGAAATATATAAAATATCTCAAGTAAAATAAAAAAGTACAACACATTTTTAGGATACAGCATTAAAAGGCGCCCTTATCACTATTAGTGATTTTTTCTATACTTAGGCATAAACATTCAATAAATATAGAAAATTTGTAGTGCATAAAATTTTTTTTAAAAATAATAAAAAATTATAAAAATAAATGCCTTGGCAGAGTATTTTGATAAAAAAATTTCATTCCATAAAATGGCGCTTTTAACAGTAGGTTTTTAATCACTTTAACTTGTTATTGCTTTTGGAGCGGACGTTGTGGTGAAGTGAAGTAACGGAGCCACGGAGTGTTAGGATGGAAAAGAATAGGATAGAGAGTGTATAAGACATGGAAATATCGACGATGCTGAACCGTCAACCATCGCAGCTTATCATGACATATTTTTTTGAAATTAAATATATATGTGATGTAGAAATTTTATAGGCGCTCTATTTAAGTGCTCTTGCGATAAGTCAAGGTAACACGCATTCGCATAGTCAATAACGGTAAGAAGGGAGTAGTTAATGTTTTCTTTGTTTTAATTGGAGATTTGTATTTCAAGTTTTGATTAGAGATTTTTTTTATCTTCTTAGAGAACCCGTTACTCACGCTTCATGGTGGCCAGGTCGTGGTCGTAGATGACCATGGTGCCGAGGTCCGCGGCCAGCTCCAGCGCGTCGCGCGGCACCAGCGTGGCGTCCGCCTTCAGGGTGCCCGCCGGCGCGCCGCCCGCGCACGCGTCCTTGGCACTACACTATAACAGCATATCTCTAACATTCTGTATAAGAAACCCTCGAACGTGGATGTCAATCTCAAAACATCATTTTAAAAAACGCACCTGTGCCTTAGCAGCCGCTAACGCCCTGAACGCTTGACTCTCTCTTATCTCCCTCGCTTCCGCTATCATTGCACTTAATATGCTGGCCTGTTTAGCGTTACCTGTAATTTAAAAATTAAATATTGTTTATATAATAATAATAATAATAATAAAAGCCTTTATTTCAGAGAAATTACATTTTTTTTAAATATATATATATATATATATATATATATATATATATATATATAT
>DWAP01000740.1:0-19073 GCA_018230625.1 Heliconius eleuchia
AGGTTCCCTCTGCCTACCCTGCTGTGTGCGGGATATAGCGTGAAGCTGATTTATTGATTTTGAACACTATATTAGATGAAATAATTGTAAATATTTCTAGTCTAAAAATACAGACGAGAAAATATTATCAGAAATATGAACTAGACTAGAACATAGGTTGAATAGCAACTATTAAAGAAACATTAGTAGTAGTAGACTTCAGTGTTTACCCTGTGAATTGACGACTTGTACAATAAAACGGAACATTCATGGTGTCGACCTGACTCACTCTTAATATTATAATTACAACTCTTCTAATATATATATTTTTAGTTACATATTACCATATAGTTAGGCAAAAAGAACCTAGTGTCAAGACACTCCATGTGCCACTTTCCCGAATTGGAAACGTAGCGTGTTGAGTGATTAAATTCGATGGGGTTATCTTGTGAGGAGAAAACGGACAATTCAATACTCCAGATGGGGATCGAACACATAATCATTTAAGTTTTCAACTCATTGCATAAATTTTTTTGATTGATTTGTGAATGATTTACTTATAAAGTTAAAACTATAAAGTTCATATAACCTTTGTCTATTTTTAATTTTTAATTTTGAATTCAAACAGTAGTCCAATCCTTATCCGACAAGAAACTCCTGGAATTGACTGTTTTAGAAGTAATTATAGCTTTAAACTCATTGTAAATAACATTCAAAAAAATCTCATATAATAAATTAGGCTTATTGCTATATTTAAGACATTTAAGTGTTTAGGTATAATGAAACCGTGTCATCGGTATCTAAACATTTTTTTTATTTATTAGGAAAACGTATAAACATTTTAACGTAGCGCGACTCGAACCCGCGCCTCTTGGAAACCAACCAGGGGCATTATCATAACAAATTCTGTTTAATTTTACATTAATATTTCTTTAACTTTTATCATTGTATAAAATATTGCTAGGCAGGACCTCGATTGTCTCTTAATTTAATTTAAATTAATTGGAATGGATTCCAAACATGTCGAATAATATTGTTCAAGAGGAACGGTGGTATCATAGCCATAGTATTGTATTTTAATATTATTATGTCTTCTCTCTGGTGTCCAAGGAGTGAGTTGAGTTTCGTCACTCAACACGCAATGCCTTCAGAATTTAGCGGAAAGTGAAGAACGGAGTGAGCCTAGTGTCTAACACTAGGCTCTCTCTGCCTACATACGTGATACAGCGTGAATCTGTTTTAATATAATATAATTCAAACACACATATATATATATATTATATATATATATATATATATATATATATATATATATATATATATATATATAAAAAGTCAACAAACATTATCAATTACACTAAACTAAACAATATTACCAAAACAGCTGCAAATAATAAAAATATAATTTAATTTCAGCCAAAACAAACTGAAATTTTTACCTTAAATTTGACGAATAAGTGGCTAATATAAAAATGTACGTGTATTTTACGAGGCAATCATCTAAAGTAGCTGAATAGGCACCCGGCCGGAGTGTTGGAGGGCGCGGGGAGGGCCATTCATAAACTAAGCCAGATCGATACGAGCGTCTCCGATTCACTTTCGGCCCCAATCCACTCTTTACACACACCTACTTTACACAAACATTACTCGTTTGACACTAACTTTATAGGAGAAACACAAACTAACACGTCAATGTATATAGTAGAAATAATGTTTTCGGCCGTTTCCAGTAAATGTTTGCTGGGATTTCTCTCTCTGACATCAGCTCAGACAAAGTAAAGGTAATGTAAGAAAAATTCAAATATTTGAATTAGGTGAGTCCTTTCATGAGCATGTAATTTAGGTCGTAAGTATAATAGAGGGTATTACGCTATGTTGTAGGGATATTGAATAGGAGAAAATTGGTTTTGATATTAGAAATGCTTTTTTACTTGATATTAAAATTACTATTTAAAATGACATATTGATAAGGTAAGGTAGGGTAATAATATATAAAATTTATTATCCTTAGAAAAAACCATCGAAACGGCTCAATGGCTCAAGAGGCGACTGTAAACGCAACAGGTTGTGGGTTCAATTCTGACTCGAGAAACTGGTATAATATATATTATGATAATGTCCTAAATGTGAAGGTTTGTAAAGATGAATGTTCGCTCCAATTTCAAATTTTTTTTTAATTATTTGGCTATAATACCTATAATAATAATAACTTAAAATGGGAGGAGCCGTGATTAGATCGCTGGCCCTTATAAAAAATCAGACGCTTATCTGAACAACGGCTACGTACAAAAAGCGTCATCAAATTTCAGCGGAAAGTGGAGAGCGGAGTATCTTAACACTAGTCTCCTTCTGCCCCGGCCTGTGGTGAGGACGGCCTTTAGCTGCCATCATCCATTAATTCCACATAACCCGCTCGAGTCCCCATTCGGGTGGTGTACTCATTAGCGAATCTGGAAGGAAATATTTTCTTACTTTAGCTTTGAATTGACTGTACTTTTCGGGGCAAATTTTTTGTAAGTAAAATTTCTGGAGTGGGCACCAGACTATTCTGGGGTGGGCACGGCCTACCCCGCTCCTCCTCTTCCTACGCCTATGGGCGTACCCGTAAAGTTGTACGTTCCGCACTATAAAAATGAGATACAGCGTGAAGTTAAAACAAAAAAAAAATACGATGTTTCGCTAAATACCTAGAGATAATACTCATCGGTGTTGTGTAAACAAAAGTTTGCAACTGGATTTGAACTCACTCCTGTGTTGCAGAGATAACATAACTTTGTGTAAAGTAAATATCGTGCGGTGTTAAAGTCAACAAATGTATAAAAGCCATTTAGAGTTGTGGAGTGTTAAATTGTTTAATTTAATATTATATCGCTTTATTAACCTATTAAAATGTGTTCTTTTAAACCAACGTGTATGTATGTTTGTCCACAAATTTGTCAAAAACTTATTTAAAGGTATTTAGAGATCCTTTTTGATTTCAATCAGGTCTTATCTTTAAACAATAATAAAATAAAAAATAATAAGAAAATAACATAATAGGTGCCGGGATTCCCTGTTTGGATTTGTACAGACATTATTAAATGTCATACTTCACCACCACCACCAACCACCACCACCACCGCCACCAACTAAAGTATAATATGATGGAACTGAACGTGTTCAAGAAATGAAATACCAATGTTGTAAATAAAGACATTCCCCTGGTTAGAATTTAAATCCACGGATAAAGAACCCACTAACTACGTCGCCGTGTCGTGTGGTTTAGTCAATTATATATAAATTGTCGCATTATTTTTCTATAATTTTTTCATAAGTCGTTGGGCGTTTTCTTTTGAAATTAGTAGGTTGGTAGTAGTATCTTGACTGTTTTTTCTAAAATAATATTAAAGAGTTTGAATATATATGTGTGAAAACCCGTTTTTAGAACGAATAGAACGCGTTTTCTTTAGTAAAAAATAGTTCTTACTAAATGCCTTTGTTAAAACTAGCTAGCCACCATGCTACAGATAAGGCGATTTTTCGGGCAGGATAGGTTAGGTTATAAAATTAAAAATAACTAACTTAACCTTCTCGAACCTGCACTTAAATATCCGTGTACCTGCTGTAGCGTCAGTATATAACTACCAAAAGACGCTCCGCTCCCCACTTTCCCGAATTTTGGGGCAACGCGTGCTGAGTGGCGGAACTCAGTTCAGCGACTTACCACGACACCAAAGTAAAGAAACGAAAATTAAAAATATTTCATTTCCTCTAGCAGGAATCGAATACCACAACTCGTCGTGTTTAGAGCTACACGCTTGTGCCCTTGCGCCAGGACTGCCCTCAATATAATATTTATAATTACAATTTTTACCAATTCTAGCCATACTAATGACAATTTATTTTAAAATATTACAAAAATAATCCTATAATTACGAATATACTGTGTTCTTAAGAAGGAACCCAATGTACAATTTCTAGTTCGCCCTCGAGACTCATTGTTTGTGCATTCGAGCTTACTTCATAACTTTTTAACGATTATTAATTTGTTTTTCCATTTTCTACAGCAAAGTTTCTGGAGAACCTAACTACAGGTGTTAAATAAAAATCCACATAGATATTTTTTGGGTTCCGTACTTTTTACGGAAAAAAGGAACCTTATAAGATCACTGTCTTGTCTGTTTGTATATCTAGCTGTCTCTCAAGGCCCTTTGTCTTAGGAACGCTTTGAGATATCGAGTTTCTGTATTTACTTAGAATAAATATATGGTCGTTTATATTACAAAGACGCGTATTTCGACATTATAAAGGGAATTAAAATTCATAGGATACTTCCGGATGACCTAGAATTATGAAATTTGGCAGCTAGCATCTACAGATAGTACTAGTTCAGGAAAAAATCTGAAACAATTTTTTGATTTGTGGTTAAAATCCTAACAAATAATAGCCTCAAGTCTCAAATACCAAAAAACTCGGATTTCGAGACTATACAGGGGATCAAAATTAATAGGGTTCTTCTGGCTAACCCAAAATTATGTAATTTAGGATAGAATCTGAAAACTATACATTTGTAGGTAACTCCTAAAACATAATAGCCTTGAAAGGAGGCAAAATTTGGTATTAAAGCCGGTAGTTTTAGTAAGGTATCAGATGAAAGAGCTTTTAAGCAAGATGCTGCCTTTTTATAATTTTTTGAAAAAAAAATTATTAAATAAACTTAAATTGCCAAACGCGAGTCGGACTCGTCCAACGAAAGTTCCGTACTAATTTCAGAGTTGCTAAGCTATATAAGTAATATATAAAAATTAAATAATATATAAATATTTATACATTTTCTCTTTAGTGATTTTTCCAATTATTTGTATTGTGATAGACCCTATAGGGTGCCTCTAGTGGCCCTACGGAAAGAAATTTGGAAAAAAGTGAGATTTCTCACCACTAGAAGCACCCTATAGGGTCTGATTACGCAGCAAATTTAAAACAAAATGCAGCAAAAACGATGCTTAAACGTCACAATGGTACATCATTTTACGACGAATAACTTTTCTTTTCTCGTCTTTTTTAATTCTAAGTTATGAGTTATTGAAGAAGATATGAAAAAAATACTACAATGGCTTCCTTCTGAAGAACTCTATTCAGGTATTGAGCTTTTATAAGCGAAAAAGTACCTGCCTTTTGTCGATGATCTCATCGATCTCATCTCATCACGACCCAAGTATGCAGTGTGAACTTTTTAAAGCTATGAAAATGCTTATTCTTAGAGGAGCCTACAAAGAGATTTGCCTGTTGATTTTTTTTATTTTGTTAGATCATGGTATCAGTCTAAGGAACATGACAGATGTGTGGAGAGCTATAGTGGCTTTTTAGGAACTCGTTCCCGATTGGAAATGTATTCCATATCCGTTGAATCTAGAATCTGTTTCCTTTTTAGTCGGTTTATTGCCATAGGTAAGTTGAGATATTCGGCTAATTTATTTGGGGGATTTTCAAGCCTTTTATAGTTGTCTGTATTTCCTGCTTCACTGTAGGTATTTGGAGATACTTACGCATTTCCTTAATTTGTATGAACCGTGGACTGTTCCCGACTTGTTTTAAGATATAATTTTGAGTTTTTTGAATTATGTTAATATTGGAGACACGTGCAGATCCCCAAAGTTGTCAATATTTATTCTCTTACATAGTAAAATCTTAATTGTTATACAAATGTGAGGTCAGGCTTGATTAGGATGTATTAGCATGTTTCTAATTAACACTGTTTACTGTATTTCATTTGTAGTGGGTTCGAATCACACACGGAGGAATGTTTGTATTTTAATTATACGTTGCCACGGTCTGATTAGACGAGATTCGACGTTGGAAGCTGATGAAACAGTGAAATGTCAAAATACCAAAGCTTTTGCTAAATTTATTCTATTTAGATAGTAAAATTGACGCCGTCGTGGTACAGTGGCACAAGGGTGCAACTGTATCACGACGATAGTGGGTTAGATACATACTCGAGAAAGTGAATTATTTATTAATATTTTAAATTCTTCGCTCTAGTACTAAAGCAAAAACCCGATGTTGAGGTCCGCCACTCAACACGAAAAATTTGGTGTAAAGTGGTGAACGAAGTATAGTAACGTTAGGTTATCTCTGCCTATGCGAGATAGCTTCTCTCCTTTTTATCACACTCGCTTTACGCTGTATCGTGCACATAACGGAGTAAACAGAGGGAACCCGGGAACCTAGTGTTAAAAAACTCCGTTCCCCTTAAGACACTTCCGTTTCCCACATACGGCCGGATTCTGGAGAAAGCGTCCTAAGTGACGGAACTCAACGCCGCAGCGAAATACAGCGTTGTGCTAATAATATATAAGGATTAAGGAACAATGTTCTACCTAAAATTGATAATCTAACTGGAAAAAGATTTTACGTAGCTTAGCTCAGTTCTTTTAGCTCAGTACTATTCTTTGTACTACAGCCATTGTACAGACTCCCTATAGACGGAGTTCTATTGTGTCTTACATACATATGTAGGCAGTCGTGGCCCATAGACACAGGCGTGTACGTATATACGCTACAGATTGTGGGTTCGATTCCCAGTCGAGCAAATGAACTATTTTTTTTTTAATTTCTTCATTCTGGTAACGTGGCAAAGCGCGGTGTTCAATTCTGCCACTCAACTTCAGCAGAAAATGTGGAACTAGGTTAACAGTTTCCCTCTGCCTATCCGGCTGTGTGCGGGATAGTGAAGCTAAAAAAAATTAATTGTTGTACTTGTTACATTTTGGTGTTAGTAATCGTATTCCTACATTATTAATTCTATCTATATCTTGTAATCAATTGTAATCTTTCGTGTAATATACCTTTGGGGCTTCAAGGGCATCTTTATTTATACAATGTAAAGAGATCAGCGAGGCTAACGCGTCAGGTTGTGGGTTCGATTCTCTCTCAAGAAAATTATATATATATTATTTTCATTTTTTCGCCCTAATACAGAGGGAAAGGGCGGCTCCAGCGTGAAGCTGAAAAAAAAATGTAAAGAAATAAGTGAAACCAACAATAAATAATCATAATTTCGACTAAAACCTGACAGTAAGCTGATAGATAATATAGTGGAGTTTTCCAACTTAACAACTAACAACGTCGTTTGTGGTTGAAAGAACAACGCTTATACCAACGAATGGATTTGCTGGAATTTCGCAAAGCTTTTATGTCGATATAGCAAAATTAGAAATACTGTTTGAGATTTTATTGATGTTCAATAATAGGTAGACGGCGCTATTTTCATACATAATATGAATAGGTATCTAGTAGATACCTACTACCTGGAAGTACTAACTACTATTTAAATGCAACGTGAAGATTCCGTTTTTCTCTTGTGTTTCGTATGATCGTATGAAAACATTACGTACGATCATATGTATCGTATGAAAACATAAGAACATTATATATTATATTTTTTTTAAAATATGGAAAAACGGAAAAGTGCCTATTATATATGTTACCTTCATATAACATATTTGTGTATATTATTATTAGATATTGGAAGTTTATTTATGATTTTTTGAGCAAAATTGTATTTTTGTAGAAAATTTAAAATACAACTCAGTTTCCTAAAAAATAAAATAATAAAATAAAATCAATTTACCGCATGAATACCCTTAATAGCTAGTGAAAAATCGTTACTTTTATATCTAAAAAAGATATCTTGATTCTTCACAAAATCCATTTTGAACGAGCCTTTGAAAGCAGGAAGGAGAATAATAAAGCGTCCATCTGGCTTTATCAATGAAAAACCCTGACGGATCAGCCTCATAAAAGTGGATTCGCCAGTGTGAGCGGAAAAATCTGATTTTGGCCTCACTTATAGCGAATAACCGATGTCATATTATTATTATATTTTTATTGTGGATCGAGAATACATTAAATCGATTGATTGAGATTGTTTGTCTGGGCTAGTCTTTGGAATAGGTGAATCGAGTTTTGTGGGACTTAGAAAGATACATGGGGTTGTGGAGCAACATATAGGCTACTTTTTATGCCAAAAGTTCCGCGGGATTGCATCGTGTTTGTCATGTCACCTTTCTAATACGATATTTTGCAATCAAAACTAAATAAAATATAACAATATAGATAACTACACTAAAATAATCAATATTTTTTTAATAAATAGGCTTCCCGAGGCTGGCAATGATGATAATGACGTTGATGATATTGACTTTCATATTTATATTTTAAGAAGTCTATATCGTTTTGTCAGTATTTTTAAATGACATTCAATGACTGTTTACAAAATATAAAAATGCTTACAAGTAAATGGTTTTGTCGATCCCTGTATGAAATGAAAGTAGTTTAATATTGATATCCGAAATATTGTCATACACTTGCATATATACAAATAAATAAAAAAATAAAAGATATTATTAAAGTGACTAGCAAAAAATAAAAAAATCAAATTATAAGGACCTGTGGTAAACTTTATAATAATAAATAGTTAGTTACTTTTATACTATAATATGTAATACCCAAGATATAATATTTATCCTAACCGCCCGAAGTGAAGAGGACGCTTTAGTCAATAGAAATTACCATAAAACCAATATCGCGCCAGCTGCCCCGCTCACACCTGTGCTGTAGCCTAGATACCTATATCATTTGTAATGAATATAATTTTATATATACTATAAGTTTCTTTTTACTTCTCTTAACATAATGAACCATAATAAACGTTTTATTTCGTATTAGAAAATTACTCAATTTTGCAAATTTAATACAACAAAAGTGTGAAAAGGTTTATCACGAAAAGTTCCCTTTATGACTGCTTTAAGATTAAAATCTCGGAATAATATTAGTTTATAATCTAATTTAATTATTCCGACTCAATTACTGTATTATTCAGTATTTCGGTATCAAAGTTTAGTTAATTTAAATAAAAAAAGGAAAATCAGATTAAGTCAAGCGTCTCGGATACGAACCGAGGCTTCCGTACCTATTTCAGAGTAGTATAAGTTTTTTTTTTTTTAAATTTTAACTAAGCACTACAGACACGTGGTTCGTACTTTTTTGTTACTTTTTCATTATTATCAGCTAATCAACAGTTTTATATTTATCTGCTCCATAAATAAGGCTTATAACTAGAGATAATTACTATTAAAATAAATTAATTACATATTTAATTCCTAAGAAAGTCCAGATATTTTTAGATTCCCTTTTTTTTTTTGTAAACATTTCACTTATTAGTAGTATAGGTTTAGATAAGTATAGTATAGGATTTCAGGGAAGTACAACTTATAAAAATTTACAAATTTAAGTTTAACATAAGTTTTGTAAGCGGGTCTAAGCTCTCATTTTGTATGAAATGAGCAGCGAATGTAGGTTTGTAATTACTTTTAAATATATACCTACAAATTTTAACTTTTTGGATTATTTCCTTTTTTTATATTGTAACTTCAAGAATAATGAAAGAAGCTTCATGAAAAATTTCATAACTGATGGTCCTCGAGAAGCATCCTATACGTTTTGATATGACAAAAGACAGCAAAATCGATGTATAAACGTTCATATCTTTTGATTGCGTTAACTTAGAAGCTTGTTTTTTTCTATGTATTATATTAAGGCACTATATACTTATAATTATTTTTAGTTATATACCTCCACGATCTCGAGATAAATGGACTAGACAGACAGACAACAATGTTTTTACTTTTTGAAATGCGGAACCTAAAAAAAAATTTTAGGAAAGTAACCATATCCGAGCTACTGATATGGTAGTAGTATTCAAAGAATATTTTGTACACAATATTATTTTATAGCCCGCTACCGCATGCTTATTTCTTGTAAATAAGAGCTTGACATCAGTGGAAACGACGCCAAATGTGACGAACGCCCTTGACCCTTCAGCTTACGACCTTGCAGTTACAGCAGTCGTAACGATGATGTATCACTTTGCTATGAATATGTGATATTTGTGCAGCTGTAGAAGCTATGGTTCGTCGCGCGTAGCTTTTAGACGCGATAAGTGCAGGTTCAAATGTGATACATGTGTTATGTTGTTATGTTTTAATAATTAACGATTGTGTAGACACAATTATGTTCATTTTGTCGCTCTGGTAAAATGACTAGGAGCGGCGTTGGGTTCCGTCATTCAACACATAATGTATCTTTATGTGTTATCACAAAAAACACCGAGTTGCCGATAGGTTGAGCTCCGCCACTCATCACGCAATGCTTCCAGAATTTGGCGGAAAGTAGGGAACGGAGTATACTACGTCTACTTCCCTCTGCTTACTTTGCTGAGTGCGGGATAAAGCGTGAAGCTGATTTATTTATTAACAAAAAAATAACACAAACCTCATTAATAGTAAAGTGAAGATTTACTTAATCTTAATTAAATTGCGCTTCAGTTAAACATACGAAAAATCAGGTAGATGCAAGCCAAACGTTGTTTGTTTTTATTACAATAAAATATTTTAGTTCATTACAAAAAAAAGGCACGCAACGGAGGAGGAACGAACGAAATAGTGATGCAACACAGAGTTCTTTCTGCACATCCCTAAAATCAGTGCGTTTGGATAAATAACAGTTACGATAGATAAACATTATTTATTTATAAATCTATCGTAAAATGCAAGCGAACGGCAAAAACAGGAAAATTATAAGTAAGAGAGTCACAAATCGTTGGTTTTATCTACTAATTTATGTGTTTAGATAGTTAACAGAGTCCCGATTTGTTATCTTGTTGTATAAGTCTTGTTTTTCCTTTATCCGTTGTTTCTAGGATTTATTAAGTAACAATTATTTATATTAGATTCTCGAAGGAATTATTTTGAAATAAGTCTCATTTGAGTTAGAAAAAAATGTTTTACACGATATCAATTAAAATGGAGTACCTCACCTCATATTGAATCTGCAACTTAGTTATGATCTTAACATCTCTGTATGGAGAATTTTACAAATTTCCGTACATTAAAAAAATCTGCTTCACACTGCATCCCGCATGTAGGCAGAGGTAGGCTAGTGTTAAGACACTCCGCTACCCACTTTTCGCTGATTTCTGGAGGTGTTGCGTGTTAAGTGGCGGAACTCAACACCGCTTATATATTTTTTTTACATCTATTTATATATTCTATGGAGAGAAATATATGTATTTGTTCTGGGACTGCGATTCAGTTCATTTTTTGCTGTCGCTGTGGTTCTATTCAATTTAAAACTAAAAGTTATAGTTTGGAAACTGACATATTTCTTGTTGGCTATTATGATGTGGGTGTTAGAACAATATGCTTTATAACGGAATATGTTTTCATTATTTTATTTTAAACTAACAGTCGCTCGCAACTTGGCTTGTGTCGGATTTTATATGTAAAATACCGTTTTGTAAGAATTTCGGAGGCCAGTCATCAATTTTAAATATTTATATTAATTTTAATTTTACATGCTTATGTTCTTTGGAAATTGTTAATATAATAAAATTATTTACTATTATTTTGAAAATAAAATGTTGTCATTAAAAAATATAAATAAGTTATAATAAGACTTTAATCCCGGACTAAGGCAAAGTACAAAGTGTAAAAAAGTAAGAGTTCGTCGCGTAATTATTGTGCTTGTCCCCATCTAATTTGTCGTGATGGGCTGTGAGTTTTTATTTTTTTCCTGTAAAACATTCTTAGATTTTTCTTTACGATGCCTGCAGCTGGACAAAGGTGTGTGTTCTAAGTTATTCTATTAAAATATGTAATAACTCAAATTTCTGAGGCCGTCGTGGTGCAGGCAAATCGGGGAAATTAATTATTTAATATTCTCATTTCCTCGCTCCGGTATCAAGACAATGCGCATTATCTCGAAAATTTGGTGGAAAGCGGGTAAAGAAGTTTCGTAACATTACGTTCTCTTTGCTTACCCTGTTACGAGCGGGATACAACGTGAAACTAAAAAACAGAAAAAAAAATTATAATAAAAAATAATAACAGTAGTAGGTAGTTTAGATCTTATTAAAGAAATCACAGTACACACCAGCGTACGTAAATAACGATCGCATAATACAAGAACTGTACTAGTGGTTGTACTGTGCGCTTCATTATAAATGTAGATTACAGCGTCATTTCTATTCATTTTTTTTTCTCGTTATGTTACAGTAAGTTCTCATTCGTGTATTCTCGAAAATATCTAAGGTCCATTTTGAAAAGTAAAAATTGAGTTTAAAGGGAAAATATATTTTCTTACTTTTTTACAGATTGTGGAACGGATTTTTACAATTTCCAAGCAGTTTCAGTAGTTTCTAAGGGCTATTTTAGTTTTATGATATTTTAAACCAAAAAAAACACTATTTTGGTAACATATATGTATTTTTGAATCAAAAAACCTGTTTACATAAAAGACAAAGTAAAAACAAAAATAAAACAAGCTCAGCGGTTTTGTCAAGATATATTTTTTTTACGAACGAATGACGCTTTTAGGCTTGTTGTCATATTCATCAACAATTTACTTGCAATAATTATTTTTTCATAGATATGTTCATAGATTTCATAGAATTTCACAGATAAAAAAATATAAAAATTAAAAAAAACATAAATTGATGACTGTAAATCCGATGTATCTGTGGTAAATTTGAAATGTTGGTCCACCTGTTTGGTTCCTGAATCGTTACATAGAAACAAACATACGTATATATGCATAGAGACTGATAAACACATTACCGTCCTTCGCGCATCTGGATAAAGAGTAAAAGAAAGTATTCAAAGAAATAAACACATTTCAAAAGAAACCTTCCATATTTACTTTCAAAAGAAACCAATTCATCTTGCTAGTGTACAATGAATATTTTCTAGAAAGAAAACGTAACATTTATCACAGTGTCTTTTGCTTTTTAGCTTTAAATAATTTTCTTATAGTATAATTAAGGAAGCTATTACGTAGATTATGTATAAATCGCTATATTCAACTCTTTTTATCTATTTGAAATATTGCGTTTTCTGAAGCGAGATTCCATTCAGCATTTTGCTACATTAACATATACATATAGATAGATATAAACGCTTTAGTGCCGCGTGCCGTATAGCATTTGACGTGTGTTCGATTCCAATTGGAGGAATAAGTTAGTTTTGTTTTGTCACTCTGGCAATTATAGTATGACTAGTATTTGCTTAGTTTTTAGTAAATACGTGACAGATTAATATAAAAAAAATGATTTATAATATAAATTTCAAAAATACATACCAACAATGAAGCAAATCAAAAATGTATTAAATTTTTCCTATAATTAATATTATATAACTTATATCCAAGCCGGTCAAGTGCAAGTCGGAATCTCCCACCGAGCGTTCCGTTTCAATTTTAGGATTGTAAAACAACCATTTCTAGAAATTTAAAATTGCGCTTGCGCTTTGTATGCACTCATTTTATATGAAATTAACTACAACCATAAGTTTCTAATGTTTATTTTCTGAATTATGAAATAAGTTTTCAGGTGTTGATTTTGTTCCCTATAGGTTTTTATTATGTAGTTCATACAATATGCAGCACAAACTTTGCTATACATGCTTCTTTCCATAATTTTTTTGATTGCGTTAATATACAAGCCTCTTTGTTTGTGTTCAACGAGCTGGTGTGATGATAAAGCCAGGATCTGAACCATGGAACTCACTCACTTCACAGGTTGCTTGTAAAACATTCGAGTTTTGGCTCATATAATTCATAGCTCCAATATTGTGTTACTTAGTGTAGAAAAGCGTGTTTTTTTTAGTTTTTTTTTAACTTTATTTTTTATTTAAAAATAATATATATATAAAAAAGAATAAAATTGCCCCCGGGTTGGAAGAGACAAGAGTAACCCTCGTTTCACTGACTGACAGCGTGACACTCGGGAAACGCTACAATTACACAAACTGCATTGCATTGTTCTCGAGATATTGCGAGTCGGTCGGTATTGTTGCTGTAATGGGTTGAGCCGACGTTATCGCCTTTTTAAATGAAGCGAACATTTTTTTGTTATTATAATTTTTCTGAAATTATTATTTTGTGATTTGTTAGTTAATGTATTTTATTGATTCGATTAGGACGTGCTGGAATGTATAAGTGATGTTGTCAATTTGATTATCTAGTCGAGCTTCATAAACGGAAATGAAAAAAAATTATATTTCATTCCTCCAAGTGAGAATCAAACCACAAACGTCTCGTTTACAGCCACGCCTTTGTGCCCCTGCGCCACTACGCTGTCTTTCCATATTTTTATTTTCCCTCGTTGGTAGAACAAAGTGCGCTGTAGAGTTCCGCCAATCCACTCGTAACGGCTTTAGAATTTAGCGGAATGTGAAATGGAAGTGGAGAGCGGAGTGTCTTAACACTAAGCTCCCTCTGCCTACACTGTTGCACGCGGAAAATAATCATGTAACGATACGTAGGCAAGACATTGTAATTTGTTGTCAACATTGTCGCCCATGAGGCGTTGAGTACTCTCACATGACGTAAAATGGGGAGTGGAGTGTCTTATCACTAGGCTCCCTCTGCCTACTTTGCTACATGTCCTTATCAATATCGCGTGAATCAATCAATCACAAATATGTCGTAATATACATATTTTCAAATTCAATGTAGATATCTCTTACGTGTGCTTATAATCATGTTGAATGACCGAATTCTTCATTGATTTTATGTACATATACGAATGCTACTCCTAGTTGGTATTGATATTGACAATGTCATAATGTCACTAAAAAGTATTGCAATGGAGGTTTCTAATTAACAAACACTATGTATTGACAAATAATTAAAATAAAATGCCATCGTTTCGTTTTAAGCTTGAAATATTTTTTGTTAATGATAAAGTTGAGTATATCAAGTTCAATTCGCCCGCCAGAAAGATACGAAAGAATTTTTATACTATTACACGTATTATTCACTTTTTATTCTAGGTTGGCACTAGTGTCTTGTGTCAAGACACTACTTTCTGAACTTTCTACTCAAATTCGATATTTAGTGTTGAGTGACTATTTATTTCGAAATCACTAGGATTCAAGCTGAAATGAATGACAAATATTTAGGTGTGTGGTTCCTGCACAGTACAGAAGAAATCAAGTTTCTAAGTCAACGTTATAAAAAGATACTAGCATTTATGCACCGATTATAATGCATTTTGCTTAAAATTCGCTGCGGAATCAAAACCAAAAAGAAGGGGTACTTCCTGTGGACCTACAGTTTGAACTTTGACACGAAATGCGAACTTACAAAACAAATAAAGGAAAAATTCCGAAAAGTGAAAGTTTATACGTATTTCATAAAAATAATTACAAACATAATTACATACATGTAGTTCATTTCATACATAATAACTGCATATGTCCTACAATCCACAAAAAGGTACGGAAGCCGCGGTAGGCAAGTCAAGTTAAATACTAGTGTAATCGGTTTTTTAATTTGAAATATTTAAAAATAGCGAAAGCCAATAATATTTTGTAAGATGGTTGGTTCAACATACAACATATTCTGTTTGTTTTATCGAACTTTTTTTGATTGTTTCCTTAACCGTAGTTAATTAGATTATTCAATTTACCAATCCCCTTATTTTTCCTAATTTATACAAGCTATTTACGAAATCAAAGCAAGCGTTAAGGCAGCTAAGGACTAGCCACTAAATGACGATTCAGCTCACGTACAGCGGGGAAACCGCCATTTCGACATATATTCGTATTCATGCATAATAAATTTTGAATGGTTCGCAACCCTTGTTTTTTATCTTTCATTAGCAATAAACATAAAAATAAATAACTGTGGAGTAAGGTCCATACAGTCTTATAAACTATGGTGACGTTGTTATTGGATTTCCTTTTCTTTTAGCTTCACGCCGTATCGCGCAAATAACTAGGTAGGCAAAGGAAATCTAGGAACCAAATATTAAAATACTCCGTTCTCATTAAGACACTTCTGTTTCCTTCTTTCCGCCGAATTCTGAAGGCTTTTGAGTGTTGAGTGGTTGAACTCAACGCCGCGATTCGTTTCGTCAACAGCGCGAGGAAAAATGAAAATATTAAAAATATCAATCATTTCCTCGTGTGGGAATCACGCTCACAATCTGTCGCGCTTACGGCCGTCTGCTTGTGGATCTTCACCACGATTGATCTAGCTAGCCTTCTTGGATAATTCATTAATTCATTTCACTGAGTGGAAACAGAAACCACAATCATTTCGCTTACAATCAAATATTGTCCCACTGCGCGTCAATGTGAAAATATATGAATCAAGAAATATAATTTGAGGCCAGACATTGCACAGGGGTACAAGTGGGGGACTGTAAATGCGAGAAGTTGCAAGTTCGATTCCCACTCGAGTAAATTAAATGTTTAACATTTATTTTCTTCGCTTTATTATTGCCGAGGTATAGCGCGACGTTTAGTTCCGCCTTGCAAAACACGCATTGTGTTTTGCAAGGCTAGGCTAGGAACTAGAATCATCTCTAGAATTCAGCGGAAAGTGGGGAACGGAATGTCTTAACATTAGGCTCCCCCTGCCTACCCTGCTACCAGCTACATACAACGTGAAACTGAAAAAAAATATGATAGAGTCCACAAATGAATATTTGAATAATTTTAATTAACATTGTTGAAAACAATAGTCCTATTAATAGTACATTTCGAATTGTCTAAGAATGTTTCTATTTTTGAGCAAAATAATAACACTTTTATAGAAATACAAAATAATACTTGTTTGTTCAATCGTAGATTTTTATATGTCGAGACAAAGAAAACTGTTTAGTACTGCACTTTGTTGTTTTTACTTATTTTCTATGAAAACGTATATATTTTGTGGCTATATTTTAAAAGTGTGGATGCAGACATCTAAATAAGACTTAAAGCTTAGATAATAAAATGGCGTCGCACAGCAGTTTACTGTTAAACTTTATGAAATGTATAGTATAGTATACTTAGTAGATGAAGATAAATGCGAGCTAGCTCTTTGTTTTTTGCAATGAGGACAGTTTTGGTTTTAGAATTGACTGTAGTCACTTCTATAATGATAGTTGTGGGTTCGATGCTTACTCGGGAATGATTTAATCGAAGAGAGTTTCATTTACACCGCTGAATCAAATCATGGTTCGAATGTTTGTGCCCATAAACTTTTTTATGGGTGAATTAGTGCTTTGAGATTCAAGTATTTATATCAAACTAATGCTTGCCCTAGTAACCAGGCAAATCGCGATGTTGAGTTTAACCTCTCAACACCCGACGCCTCAAGAATTCGGTGAGAAGTGAGGAACGGAAGTGACTGAATAGGAAACGGAGTGTCTTAGTATTAGGTTTCCAGGTCGTCTCTGCCTATTCTTTTACGTGTAGGATACACCATGAAGCTGTCTTTCTTTAAAATTCATAAGTTATTGTTAATTTCTGCTATAAAGTACAATGCACAATGCCATATAAATATTTCAATTTGATTCTCTTTGTTGCAGAACATGGAGGTACCCAGATCAAAGGCGGTTATATGCTACGATACAAACGTAAGTTAACAATGCATATTTTTAAAATTTTCTGCTTCATTTCAACTACCATGTGAGAAAAGATTGACGAAATATATTATAACTAAAACCAATTTAGTTAGAAAACACGATTTATTGAGATTTTTTTTGATTAAAATGATTTAAATTGTATAAAAAATATAAACAAATAATAATCTATCTAAAATTAGAAATTTAATTTATCAAATTTGTTAACGTTAAATTATACTGCTAGATTCTACGACAGCCATTTCAAAAGTTAATTATTATATAGATTTTAGTATCGTCTGCATATGATAAAGCTTGTAAAGTGATTCTTGATATTGTTTACATTTATAGAAAGCAATAAAAATGTAAGCCTTTATCCTTGTGGAATACCTGGGTTAAACAGCTAGTCAAAATATCCACCATCTTATTTATGAACTTACTGATGCGGAATTCAGTGCCGCACTATGCCTCCGTTAGTTAACAGAGCAAGGAAATGAAAATATTTTGTTTCTCCGAACGGGAATCAAATTTATTATCATCAAGTTTACAGTAACATCCTTCCTTGCCAACGAGAGGCCTCAAACACCTTTTTATTTCACTAACATTGTTTCATTTTTTGTTAGACAAAAAGTTTTACGCTTTTTCCGCAATTTAGTTAATCATACTCCTTGGGTACTGAGTGGAGGAAATCAAAAAGTCCCTTAATTTGGAATCGAATCCTCAACCATCGCGTTTACAGATGGTAAAACGAGATTATTACCTTCTATCAGTCCCTCTGTCACCAGACTGTAAACAACAACTTATAAAATATTACTAATTTATGTTTGCGTATACTAAGTGTATACGCAAACATAAATTTGTAATATTTTATTTCTATGAATTTCATTCGTCTTGCCAAATTTCATAACTAAAGTAGGCCTATGAAAAATACCCTATGGGATTTGATTATGTTGCGAATAAAGTTGACAAAGTTAAGTACAAATATATATATTTTTCTATAAAATACCTGTAAATTTTAACTTTTCGATTTTTTCTGAACTACTTTAGATTAGGGTAGGTTTTGATTACGCGATGAATTTATAAAAGACAGCAAAAATAATGCATAAATACAAAATTTGATTGCGTTAATTTACAATTGTTTTTGTCTGTGCTCCAAGTATTAGGATCGTATATTTGAAATTAATTTTAGATTGATACCCCCACGTGATCTCGGAATAAATGTTTTTGACATACGGACAGACGGACAACAAAGCGATCCTATAAAGGCTCCATTTTTTCCTTTGGATATACAGAACCCTAAAAACAAGCCATAAATTAATATACAAACAGAAGTTAATAAAAAATTTCGGGCTCACATTGTATCCAGCTTTCGGAATAATAATAAAATATTTACTAACCCTAAGAAATAAAAAAACCTATTTCTCCCCATATAAAAGTTTTGTCACTTATTAACACCAGTCACAAAAGGGTAACGTTTACGACACGGTTTGATTGTACGTCATAAAATAAGTTCCATGCGATCCGGACCGTTCGCGATTATTTTCATATTTTCTATTATAAAAAAATAAATCAGCTTCACGCTGTATCCCGCACACACCAGGGTGGGCCGAGGGAACCTAGTGTTAAGACACTCCGTTCCCCACTTTCCGCCGAATTCTGGAGG
>DWAP01000741.1:0-19063 GCA_018230625.1 Heliconius eleuchia
TTATTATAAGAAAAATACAATATAAATTAACAATGCACTTAGAAACAAATATAAATAATTGTTACAGAACGTAACGTAAGGAGTAAACCTATGTCGTTTTTCGAGAAGTCATTTTGAGGTAGATTGTGTGAATGTTGATTTAGAGGTAGACTAAAGCTATAATGATTGGTTGAAAATATTAAATATTTCATTTCGACCAGCGGAAATCGAACCTACAACCTGTCGCATCTACAGTCACATACAGTTGTGCGCCCCTGCGCCACGACTTACGTTACTTTTTTTGTGAAATAAAACATATGACTTTTTTTTCAGATACGGCATCCATAAATCTATAAACCATGTCCTTAAAAAAATCGATCCAAAAGGAAATAAGCCTATTCACGTGAGCTTTGATATCGACTCTTTAGATGCAATGGTTGCACCCAGCACTGGCACTCCTGGTATTTTTTTTTAAATCTAACAATTTTCGTAGTTTTTAATTAAATTAAACTCCACAAATGAAACTCATAAGGTGGATTCTAGGATACTATACGGAAGTATCTAATTTGATTAATATCACAGAGTAACCATTTGAATGAATAAAAAATAAAACAGCTTCACGCTGTATCCCGCATATAGCAGGGTAGGCAGAGGGAACCTAATGTTTAGACACTGAGTGGCAGAACTCAAAGCCGCGCTTTGCCTTGACACCAGAGCGAAGAAATGGAAATATAAATTTAAATAAATATCTCAACTCAACTTCGAGTGGGAATCGAACTATAACAAGATTTACATAGCCCACACCCACAAATAAATAAAACTTCCTACGTTTCAGTCCACGGCGGCCTCACACTCAGAGAAGCTATCAACTTGATGGAGATTATCCACGGGACTGGCCGACTAAGAGCCTTTGATCTTGTAGAAATCAATCCGGCTCTCGGTAGCGATGCCGACAGAAAGAGAACTGTCGAAGCTGGGATTTGCGTGCTGAGAGCCGCCTTAGGCTTCTCCAGAAGAGGCACCACACCACGCGGTGTTCTCGATTTACCCGTGCAAACGCCACCAAAGTAAAATGCGTGTGGAAATAGCAATTTGAATAATTTATTTGAATGTATTTAATAAAATTGTTATAAGGAAAACGTTTGGTTTTTTAATAAGGCCTGATTTCACACAGTAATTAAGTTACACTACATATAAAATTAAGCGAATCCTATATTTAATTTCTAAAAATCCAGTTTTAGTATAACAAGAAAGGTATCCGTAGGTAGCAAGAGAAAACTGAATTCCTGCTGCCTACGGATTGTCGGTATTATCATTCTAATCTTGATTTGATTGACTAATTTGAACAATTTGTGATGATTATTTTATGTACTGTATATTACTTACTAGCAAATGGTTAAAAAAGATACATGCTACGTTCGATGGTACCTTACTAAGTACCATCGAATTTAGCATGTATATTTTTTGACCATTCTCTGAAAGCCGTTCTCAGTATCAGCATACTCATATAACGTTTCAAGTGACCGTCAGTATTGTGAACATCTGGAAATCTTTAGGAACTTAGAGGTCGATACAACATAGGTACCTTCAAAAAACCTCTTCACCTTAAAAGCTGCCACTTACCTGTAGCTCCTCTGGTATTACACGTATGGAGAAGACTAGGCAAATGAACAATTTGCCTAGTCTTTTCCATAAAACTAATATTAGACTGATTAAATGCCAGACGAGAATTTTTGTAAATATTAGAAAATAATTTTTTATCCTATATATATATAGTTATTGATAATATATAGATAGTTCACATAAACCATCGGTTTACAATTGCATGAATTCCTTTTGGTCGTCGAAAATGAAAGGATTACATACAAAACAATAAAGAAGCTTTGAGGATCGATGAGGCATTGCTGCTGGGGGGCGTAAATCGGGTTTCAGGAATTCAAAAAGATTGGGATATTGGGCCAAATATAGATTTTAAAATTAAGAGTTTGAATTTTACAATAATTGGGATTTTTGGGTTTTTAAAACTGAACTGAATGTGCGGCGTAACGCGGTCTGGCCAAAGACTTAGACATACATAACATATTATTTTGAGGTAGTCGTAGGGTCCGTAACGTAGCGGTTAAATATAAGAGCGTCGACTCAGATGAAACGGCGACGTTGCCCACCGACAAATGTCTATCCGTGAAGTGAGACCCCGAAGAAAGCGATGACTGGATATCGTGTTGCAAGACAAGACATAAGAGTCAGTGAACTCACCACCGAAGATATTAAAGACCAGAGCAAAGTGACTTCTTCTCGAGTCTTGGCATTAAAAGCAGGATAATAACATATAATTATTAATTATTAACTCGGTTTGAGTCTCAAAAATATCATCCAGTATTTTACGAAATTCCGGAATTTATCTCAAGTCAGTGTAAAAAACTACATGGACACGAACCACCCCAGAATGGAATAGTGTTGCAGGTTTATTTATCATACGTGTGGATGTCTTATTACATCTTATGTGGATGCTGGACCTCAAATACGGATATTAAATAACAACTATCAGACCACCTGTGTGAATGTGCAATTGGACATGTGGATATCAGATTACATGTATAAATATCAGGACACATGTGTGGATGTGCGATCACACGATGGATGTGTGGTCACATGTGTGGATGTGAGATGTAACCTCACATCCACATAAGTGATGTGTCAAATGTGGATTTAAATAACACATGTGGATATTTAACGACATGTTTGATTGATCAAATGATCAAATGTGTAAATGAGTGGGAATCTGTAATTAGCATTATATTGTGTGTTGCGTGGCGGCACTTAACGCCGCCCTTTGACTTGTTACCAAAGCAAAAACGGAAATTATAAAATAATAAATTAATTCAGTGGGAATTGAACCCACAACCGTTTCGTTTACAGTAACACGCTTTTTCGATTGCGCCACGGCCTCGACGTAAATTTACAACTATTTTAATTAACTTTTTATAATCATGTTTGATTTCCTTTTATAATTACTTCTCTTTCTTATTTTGCTTAACTCTTAATAAATACAGATAGATACAGAGTATTTATAAATAATGTTTAACTTTAAAACAATTACACTACATCATATCATATTTGTAAGTACGACGAGAAAGAAAAACGCAAAATTTTATCCAGCCTAATATTATTTATATAAACATAAAACATTTTCAGATATTTACAATTCTTTCAACGTCACGTGCCAAATACCAAACGGACGACGACGAAGCAAAGGAAATTATAGAAAAATATTTAAAAAATTTACCAAACATTAATAGCAAATATATTATCAACGAAATTCTTTCGAAAACCATAGCCGAAAATTTCGATGGCAAAATCAGTGCATTTCCTCTTTTTAAAATCAGTATAAACATCGACAAGAACCCGGTAAAAATACCCTGGACTTTAGACACAGAAACAATGAAGCCACAAAATAAGCGTATGAAGAAAAGATATCGTTATGTAAATTCAAATAAGCATTTCTTACAGGAAGATAATAAAAGAATTGATAATTATAGATTTTTTTATTTGGTTTTATATCAGCAACTAGGGATGCACTTTAATAAACGTCATGAGTGCAAAATATTACAAAATAATAAAAAAAATTCTGACCAGTTTCTATAATAAACCATTGCATTAATCACAATATGAGAACAGTTTGTATAAAGAAAAAAAAACAGATGTATAATATTACATTTTTTTTTATATATATTGTATCAATATATGACATGTTTATTGCAAATTTCTTTATTACTATATAATAAAAATTAAAACAATGCATTAGCACATATTTTGTCTTTGTAAAATGAAATTAAATAAAGCACATTAACATTTTCTCGCATACATATTAGGTTATGAAGTGAGCGTCAAGATCAAGATACAAATATATCGGGGAACATTTGTTGTGAACGAGATTTATTTAATATACGTCGCTGTAAAAACGACATGACATTTTTAAAATTGTGATAAAAATGTCGAAAAGAATTAATACCGGAAAATAATGATTTGTGAAAAGCATTATTTTTTTTGTTTTTATTTGAAGAGAAACGCTGCAGTGTCGCATATAATACTTGTCGTTGCTTATGGTGATCATGGTCTAAGTATCGGAAGCAATATGCAAGAGATGATTTCAATGGTGCAGAGATAGTGATTTAGGTGTACGAAATGATAAAGGTGGAAGATCAAATTTTTCTTTAAGATGTCCAATTGCAAATCCGTATTACATCGAATTATGACTGGGAACCAAAAATAGTTTTATTTTAAAAATCCTAAACGCAAAAAATCATGGGTAAATCCGGGAGAAATATCAACATGGACTGCAAAGCTATCTCCTTTTTTCCAAGACGATCAGTCTTGGAAAAAAGGAGATAGCTCGGTGTTTGGTGAGAACAGAAGGTGGTGGCGTATGGTGGTGTGCACTTCTAAAACCTGAAGAACCTGTTCACAACCCGGTAGTGTACCGATAACAAATTATCAATTTGAACCAAGCATCGACAGAAAAACATCCAGATCGAACCATAAGAACGGAAAGGTGATTTTACTACATGATGTCATGCAGCAAGGGTATCTACAAATTGCCTAGTTGGTTAAAAAGCAAAGCTGGTTCAAATGTATAGAAAGCAATGTCAACTATTTCGGCTAAAATATTTTTTTTAATAAAAAAAAATGCGTTTTATTTATATAAATGCGCTCACTTCATGTCTATAGGTATGTATAATAAAATGTGCACCTCTTTATATTTTTGATACAGCAACATATTGAACATACATATATATTAGCAAAAACCATCTAAAAGTTAACTTGTGGTCGGTAGTGTTTTTGGAATTTATTATTTTTGAGGGACATTTTCATCTCCCATTTTGCTTGCACACGCTTCATGAAGTGAATATCTCGCGCTTTCCTGAAAATAAAATTGTAAGTCAGTATACACAGTATGTTCGAAAGGATTTCTAGCAGCGTTCATATTTAAGGTATTTAAACTAACTAAGCAGGAAATATAAAAGTGCATGTGCTTATTGGAATAATGATACTGAAGATACACTACAAGCATATGGATTGCTTATGGGATTTGTCTTGTACCTTGTAGTCGTCACTAATGCCATGACAGTAAATAATAATATCGTGAATCAATTGCAAAATACCAAGACTGAAAAAAATCCTATTTGTAATCTTTATAACGAAGTATAAGATAAAAAATAATTATAAAAAAATAAAAACCCGATTGCATAAAACTAAAAAGAAAAAAAACAAGCACAATTAAATTAATTAATGTTACGTTAAGACGGACGTTTTCATCAACCAATTAAATCTTCACAGATGTACATGGCACCCTGTAAATTTTAAATAACAATCCACCTGCTATTTTCAATGAACTTATTTTTCGTTTTAGTCTTATACGGGTTTTTTGTTATTACCCGACTGCGGCAAAGCCCAAAAAGAGGGTTATGTTTTACCGCGTATTTATGCCCGTTCCTTTTACCCGTAACTGTTAAACCAGAGAACTGATTTTGATAAATTATACGTGAATCAAAGAGTTTTGAAGATGTATGTTACAAATCATGTTACAATAAATTAGTTTATGCAGTCGGGTTTCGTTTATAATTCCCTTATTTTATTTATAGCCCATCCTTCTTTTTCAGCCATAGCTGTAAGTGAGTCAGTGGTGTGGGTTTTAAAAAAATAATTTACCAGCACGTTTGGATGGATTGAGGGTTCATGCTCATATTTCTTTTTGAACCTGTTAATTTCTGCCTCAACTATAGGAATATTAAGATATTGGTAGATCTCGCCGTTATTGGAGAACCACAGATCATTTGTTATACGCCGAATGTTGGTAAAATTGTTGGATGCACATGACAATGCTTTAGTTACCAGTATCATATAGAGATGCATTTAATATTTTATATTTTTGGATTTTCATTCTTATGCATAGTATGGTTACACTTCAAAATTGTTTAAAATAACGGCAAAACATGTTAAAGAAATCAAAAATCTTACTTGGCAGCCAGTGCTTGTTCCTTAGGTGCCCATCGCAGTGCTCTGTAAACTCCCAATAAGTGATGCAATTTCCTATCCGATTTCTTCACCAGAGCTTGACTGTTTTGTGTTACATTTTGTTTATAATATCTGAAAAAATATATTAAAACAAAAATTGTATGTTAAAATTTTAAACATACAAAAAACTGTCTAAATTTTAAATTATGTAAAATGAGAAACATAAATAAATAAAAATGTGAAAAATTCCTTACACACATCATGATCTGATCTCAATTTAAAATATTTTTTCATTTATTCTCTTTTCAGCTATCAATAAAATTCAATCATCTCTTACTTGCCATACCATAAAAAAATATTTTAAAAGTATGAAATCTACATTTACAACAGAATCTACTTATTCTTAGTTAAATTCAATAAAAAAAGTTATAATCTAGTATTTTTTTAATACATTAAAAATTAAATTTGCAAAAAAATAAATTTTATATGGATTTTTTGTAAAAAACATACCTCATTAGTGACCGATGGCCAACAGTGACTCCTGATGGTAGCACTAACTGGAAGTCATCACCACCCAAAGTAGTTGGGGCTTCAACTTCTTCATCCACATCCATCTTGTCTTCTTCATTGTGGTCAGGGTATGATGCACTAGAAATAAATACAATATAATTATTAATTACTAAGTAATATTAAAATTAATAATTTCATTCAATTGTTATTAATAATAAATAATAATATTTATTCATAAATTTTGGGTTATACACCCATATTAATAAAAAATTATGTCAGGAAATGAAAATATTTAAAATGTCACTCTCCCGAGTGGGAATCAAACCCACGACCTGCACCATGATGTCCACATGGTAGTTTAGAGTAGTTATTATATAAACAGCTGTACAAGCAAAATGAAAATTTTGTCAATGTATGTATATTAAATGTTGTGCAATATTATTCAATAATCAAATTTTAACAATATGCAATGATGTCAAAACAATAACAAACCTATAATCATAATAATCAGCATATTCCGCCAGTGCAATGCCTTCATGTAACATTTTACAGTGGCCTTTGTCAATCATATGTGCTTGAGCCGCTTCCAAGGAGTAAAATGTTCTTCCTGTCTCATTACACCATAAACACATAAATCCTTGGGAAATCTATAAAAATATCAATTTAAAATGTATAATAACTCAGTACTAACCTCATATTATGTTAAATGGTCATTATAATTATTTCTTATAAATATAAAATTATCAAAGAAAATAACAAAAAATCTCTCATTACAAAATAAAGGGTAACCAAAAACATTTCTTGTTTTATATTTTATAATTATTAAATTTCCATAATTAAAACTTACACCTATAATGTATATTTTAAATGTAGTTTCATTCTTAAACTATTTTGGTAAATTCTGATTAAATATGAAAGTATTCTGGTTATAACAGGTTCATTTACAATGTGTAATAATCGTGAAAATCAAAGAAATTATTAAAATGTATATTTATTATAGTCCCTTACCTTTTCTCCAAGGTATAATAAGAGTCCTTTCATATCAACACAATATTCTACATCAGGTATGAAGAAAGAATGTGATTCTGACATATGCTTTAAGTTTTTTACCATGTTTTTACTATGATGACCACAAAATAAGCAATCTCTTGGCTTAATCAATGAGTCACTACCTTTAATGCGGCATTCTTCCCATTCATCAGAATCAAGCTAAAACAATATTATATAAAACAAAATATTAGTAATAAGAAATGATAAGATAAAATGGCCTTTCTAATGAAGAGAGCTAAAAGGGAGATCTTTACCTCAGGAAATGGGATAAATATTTAAAAAAAAAAATATTTATCCCATTTCCTGTTAATTAAAAACAGCTAATTTATAAGATCAAAAATATATTAAATAAAATAAACCTTATCATATTTACTTGTATTTAATATATTACTATCACTACTAGCAATCTTTGTAACTGGTATGTGAAATAAAGAAGTTTATTATAATTCTATAAATAGGTTACCTCCTCTATTTCTGAGTCGGTTTCAATTTCTTCATCAGAAGGATCATCAGCATTTAAGACAACAAATTTTCCCGGTTGTACCGAGGATTTGCTTGCTTCGATTTTTTCAAAACTGTTACTATCAGAATGACTTTCTTCTTCTTCTTTCTTTACATTACTTGATTTCTCCTCACGCAAGTAGTTTTCCTCTGCTGATTTATGTTTCTTACTGTTTAGATGATTATTATATGCATTTTTGGAACTAAATAACTTAGAACAACATTTACAATACACGGATTCATCTTTTTCGACATTTTCAACCTGTTCCCTATGTTCTTTCGCTCTTTGCTCAAATTCTTCAAATGTAACTGGTGGGATAGATGCTACTTTTCTTTTTAGGTTGTACCTATGCCAATCCAACTTATAATGCTCCCTCTGTAAATCGGCAGTTTTAAAAATCACTTGGCATGTTATACACGTGTATGCGTGAGACATTTTAGAACTGAAATGTTATCACAGCACGTTTGAAAAATATATCACAGGTTTATGAACACGTCGTACGTTTACAGAAAGTCTATTATAGTTATTTGCGCTTAAATAAATTATCAGATAAGACAATGTGAGAGGAAATCGGCTGTTTTTGAGAGATATTGACATTGACAATTCCCAGATGACATATACTTGTACAATTATACAATGAAATAAAAATCTGATTTAATTATATAAATACGCTATATACGATGCGGTACCATATAGTGCGTTATGTAATAAAAATTTAAGGAAATTATTAAAACAATCTAAACATAAGATAAATATTATTTATTTTTAGGAACCGTACGGTAGCCATTTAGTACATCAAATAGGGTGGATAGAATCGGTTGCAGTATTTTACTTTTATAAATGCTCATGACTTTATCTGTAAAGAAAGAATATAGTCAGTACTTTATTTACATTTACCTCACAGTAAAAAATGTTACTCATAGCAAAGAGTATAATCATTATATATATTATAAAATTATTAGTATTTTCTATACAGTCTAATGTTGGGTCAATAGATACATTTATCGGGTAAATAGAAAAAAATGTTACGGTTGCTCCTGTTTTGATATAGCGTAATTTAGAAAAAAAATAATAGAAATAATTTTAATAGGCCTTAGTAACTTTCGGTTACATAATATCATGATCCATCCATCAGAGATTTGAGATTGTAAGTATCATTAGTGTAGAAACAAAAATCATAAAAGATCTATTGCCTTTCCAAGAGAAAATAACTTTGTTGTTCATTTTCTTTTAGAATTGTAAAAAAAACAAAATCGCCACTCGTTACTATTGGAATGTTACTGATACCATATAAGATGCTATGAAACTTTTTTTTAGCTTCGCGAAGTGTTCTTGAAGCTTCGCATTTAACAGGATACATATAAGGCACCTCTGCCTTGACTGGTTCCCTAAGAACCTGAAATCCTGGAAACCTAGTGTTAAGACATTTCATTTCTATTAAGACAATCCGATTTTTCACTTTCTGTCGAATTTTAAAGGCATTGTCTGTTGCGTAGCGGTACTCAGCGTCATGCTTTGATTCTTTCCCAGATCGAGCAAAAGGAAATAAAATAAATAGACCTCATGCCTTGAAGCATACTTAAGTTCGAGCTATTTTAAATGCTATACAGCTCTGTAAACAGTTATTTAATGTTAATAGAGCTGTAATAAATTAACTACAATAAACTAAACTAGTTTCACGATTTTTCCCTAGCGGGGTACTCGAAGAGAACGCAGCGCCAAACGCTACGAAATAAATTAACTGTCCTTGTATAATCTGTAGGCTTTGATGTGCTACGGACTAAATTATGTATCTATGTAAATAAATAAAAAGAACTATTTTAACAATAATAATAATGATTAGTGAGCTAAAATTATGAAAATATTGTTGGACAACAGTTTCATAATGATATTGTATTAGGATCAGTTAAAATGAATCTATTTTATTTCGCCTTACATTGTAATAATACTAGTATAAGTTTATAATTTTATGCTAATAAAAACCTATATTTCTTAAGTAGATAAACCAGTAACACGCCTTAATATGCTTGAAACTGAAGAAGTAGACATTGATTATTTTACACCAGCATCTAGGTATGTATTTAAAAAATAAATAACTCCTCAAAAAGATATTAACAAATTATTTAATGATTATTATATTTCTAGCACATCATTAGCAAAAATTTTCAGTAATAGTTCACAAGCTGATGAAGACCATGATAAAACTTCCTTAAAATATGTGCCACCGTTACCTACTCAACCAACAGCAACTAAGTCGGACAATAAACCAACACAATGTTTATATGCCGGTGCACTTTATGCATATGAGTGGTAATTTCTTTTACTTTACTTAAATATTGATATTTAGAGGAATATACTATATGAACATGTGATATGACTTATTGCATTCTCTACATATGAAATTGAAGAGTGTCTTGATAATATAACTTAGATTATGACATTCAAAAGTTGGGGCTTAATTTTATATAATTTGTGAAGTAATAATAATAATGAATATATATTTTTTTAATTATTTTAGGTTGAAGGATTCTTATATATCAAAAGAAAGAGTTGGATTTGCAATCATGAAAGTAATGAAAACTGGAGCTCATAATGTTATACTGTATGATTCAAATAAAATTACTTTATCATGTTTAACTTTAACTCCTAAAGTGGAAGTAACAATAAAAGAAAATGTTAGTATATCATACTATGATAATCAAAGAAAATTTTGGAATGTGTACACAAATCCTCATGAGTACAGCAAAGTTGTAGATATTTTGAAAAAATTAAATATATCTTTGAAGCCTGCAGTAGATGTGGAAAAAGATTTTACTGAGAATAATGAGATTAAAAATAATAATATAGCAACAATGTCTAAGACATCCATAAAAGAAGACAAAGAAACTGATACTGACTCTTCTATGAATCATAAGAGAAAAAATTCAATTTTGAAAAGAATGGCAACAATGGGTCAATCTGTTTTACCACCAAATCATTTAGGTGTGGCTCAAACAAGTGACTCATCAGATACCAATGAAACATATAATCAACATAAAACAAGACACAAACATAGAACTATTAGTAAAAGAAATATTGAAAAAAGTACTACAGATGTAGAAAATGATAGTGAATCACAAATGGATAAAATAACATTGAGACCTAATAATGCTCAGCAAATAATACCAATGCGTTCACTAGACATTAGTAATAGATTAAATATTTCTGAAAGTCCAGATGTAAATCTCTTAATTTCTGAACAAAGAGTTAGTAACAGTGAGTTAAGGATCAACATGAATAGAATGACTGATAAATTAGACCTTTTACTAAATAAAGTAAAAGATATACAAGATAATAGTGGTGTTACAAAATTTACAGACAATAGCTCAGCCAACTTTCAAAATGAAATTGTATTTAAATTATTAAATGAATATGAAAATAAAATTAAACAATATGAAGAGTTCCATAAATTAAATGGCCTTGACTTTCATAAATTAAATCAACTTAACAATGTAAAAAATATTACTACTGAACCAGAGGTACATGAGCAAGACAAAACTCAAGCAAGGCAGGAATTACTTAAAGATAATGATAAGGAAATAAATAAACTTAAAGAACAAATAAAAATGTTATCAAAAGAACTAAATGAACAAAAAGAAGCAAACATTGAAAAAAAAATCTCAAACAAAGTGAATGAGTTAAAAGAAAATTTAATAAAAAAAGAAGAAGAAATACAGAATTTACATTTACAGCTAGGAAATAAATTAGCATTTGACAAAAACACTACTAATGTAACAAATAAGGTCAAGGAGATAATGAATAACACATTCCAAAATATATCAGCAAATTTTGATAATGAGACCAATTACTCTGGAGCTATGATAAAAACAATTGTAGCTTCAATTATCAAAAAAACTACCATAGATTATCTAAATGATGTTTGAGACATACCATTAATATATGCATAATCATATTAAACCTTACAGAAATATTTTAAGTATCAAGAAATTTGTTGTCTATTTAGTTATTACAAGATTATTTTTTATTAAGATTTTTTTCAATATTTATGTTTAAACCGGAATTTTATGTCATTATTATTCAAATTAGAATATATATATTATATAGTTTACTATAGCATTTTGAGTGCTAATTTAGTATATTTGTATCTCCAAAAATAATTTATATTTGGATTTTGTTAAGTAGAGAGACTGGCTGAGACAGTGGTGGGGAGTATAAATGTGATTGTAAAAAGTATTCTTGAAGTACAAGTCACTCTCTCCGTAGGATTACCTCAGTGCCAATCCATGGGAATCGGAGGAAACCATTGAATGCTAGGTAGTTTCATCTCTAGCTTCAAGCCAGCACTGTAGAACACCATCTGACTGTAAACACAATAGTGGTGGGTACGATTTCCTGTCAGCAGATGTATAACAATTATTATCACCCGACATTTGTATAACACAGTACAGTGATGATTCCTGCCACTCAAGACACCATGCCCTGATATGGGGTAAAGAACGGAAAACAGAAACAACAAAAGAAACAACGAGAGAAATAACTATATAGTTTACATGAAAGATTTCTTTTCATTTGAAATTGTTATAAATATATATATAAAATATAAACAACTTGTTAAGATAAAATAAATATGGTACTTGATCTAAATAATGGTCCATGATTAAAAAGTATTTAATATCATAATTTGTGAATAAAATACATAATTATTCAAATTGTACTTGTTATAATGCATAACTAAAATTTCCGATATTTGAATTAACGCTAACTATTATGTGAAACATACTATAATTATATACCGAAATATTTGTTTAGATTAAAAAATAAAAAGAAAAATTGTACGAAATAGATTTTTTTGTTAACGTTTTTGAACTGGATTTAAATTAAATCGCCTTCACACGGTTTCCATACACAGCAGGGTAGGCAGAGGAAACCTAGTGTTATGACACTTCGTACCCCACTTTCCGCCGAATTCTAGAGGCATTGAGTGTTGAAAATTAAAATATAAATAAGTATTTCATTTCCTTGAGTGGGGTTCGAACTCACAACCCGTTGATTTAACAATCACACTTTGTGCCCCTGTGCACTATAGAAAATGGTAGAACAACGGCAGATAATAAATCGTTCTTACTAAAATCGTCCCTGACCCACTTTTTTTAATAGTTTTATATTATTTATGATTATGTGAGAAATTGTAATACGCAAAGATGTCCTATTTCAGGTTGTTTGCTTCGATACTTTAAATATATTCTACTTAAAAAAATGTACAAATAGGTATAAAGTGTTATATATTGTTAAAACAGTATGAAGATTTTAAGACAATTATTATGTTGTGGATTTTGTGGTTATATTTCTATAAAAATATTAACAATAGGTGAAGAGAAAAGGTACGCGTTTAAAGTTCATAGAGACTTTTCACAGTTACCGACGTCTCCCGATGCTTTACATTTAATGTTGTTTTATAGTTGTTTCTGAAGACAACATGTGTTTTATTATCAGCGACATACAAAGGAATCTCATTCATTCCTTTAATAAACGATGGGCAGAAGCGTCCCGGAAAAAGGATTCGTTTTTAAAAAAGAAAGAAAATTGGTTAGATTCTGAATATTTGGTAACCTTACCAATCATTGAAGTAGTAACACCTGAGAACTCGTCATCAACTTCTTCTGGAAAACGCCGAAGACCATGTGTCTCTTATGGGGACTCATCAGAATCAACGAAGAGGCGAAAAAATACGCGCGGTATTTTTATTTAGTGAATATGGCTTTGAACACATCTACAATGCCTACGTTCAGTGCTTACGTTCAATAGGAGAAGAATTAGAAGCAAAACTCTTGGAAAAACTAAGGCTTGCTGATCGAGATACAATGTCTCTATATTTGAATCTCATAGAAAACGCAAGCCAGAGCAAAATGCTATAGGATTACGAAAGGCACGAGTGTGAGTGAGTGTTTTCATTGATTTGGATTTAGCAAAAGCGCAATATATTTAAGGAATTCGAAAGAAACAAACGGGACTGTGTTACTTTACCCTGTATTTAATTTTAGTTCTTATTAATATGTTTATTCACTTTTAAAATATCTAAGGTATTTTCATCAAGTGCCTCTGATCTGATTTCCTGATATGATGTGTATAGAAGAGTATGAAATACATCCTCATTTGTAGCTGATCGAGAGCACTTCCTGGCATGGTCTAGGCCAAATTTTTCATAATCCCTATTACATTTTCGGAAAGTTGATAAGTAGATATCACACAAAAATGGCTCTATGACCCTTTTACCATGAAACAAAATTTTGTAAACTGAAAATGGCATGTAGTACAATTCATAATTACTTACATACATCCTGGCAGTTTTCATGGCAAATTTGCCAAATTTTTCGGCATTTATCATTACACCCCATGCAAATACTTGCAAAATAACAAACAACCTATTGATTAAATTCACATTCAATACAGTTATTTCAGAAGAAATCTGCGTTCAAAAAGAATCTTTTAGCAGTATTACCGTTATTGGTATTACCACTTTCTTGTCGTGGTTTGTCGATGATCAATCCTAACTCCTTCCGAAAACGTTTTTGTACTGGGGCTTTCTTTTCTTCACTTGTTGACCATGTCCGAAAAGAAAGATTATATGAAATATGTAATACGATTTCCATACAGCGAACACACAACATATGCATTTTCATTTTCTGGCCCACTAGTCACTTTAGTCAGGTCATTCATTTGCCATGGAGGTGTATCTGTTAATACTTGTGCTACTTTACCATCTATCATAATCAGAAGGAGTTCGTGCTTCACATACACTCCTTCACCGCTTTTATTAATTGATAATGGCAGCAAGGAAATGTTTTGGTTTTTTATTTCATCCACAACAGCTTTAGCTTTAGCTTTCGAGGAGTTTCTTCAGAAAATACTATTGATATGGGCTGACAAAAATGGATTAACGAAGGCACTGGATTTTACCAGACATTGTCGCTAGTCAGCTCATTGATACATTTGATAGGCACTAAAGTAATAAACAAATTTGCATTTGCATCGTTCAGACTCCTCTGGAAGTTTTCGTTTATACTGACTTTAGCCAGAGGAACCATCACGTCCCCATTTACTGTATAAAACTAAATGACACGCCTCGACTGGCCTCAACTGGATTTAGTGTGAAATTATTTCTTTTTTTATACATATTTTTTTGAAGTATTACTTTAATTATGATATTTAAAGCGTATATAATTAACTAACTTTAGAAATATATCGAATAAGTATACCGTTATGGTACCGTATGGAGTAGGTGGTATATATCGTTTATAAAACAGATTTTAAAATTGCAACCAGCAACAATTCATATGTGACAAATGTGACAATGTCAATATTTTCAGTTTGGCAGTTGCTATCAATCAATCCATCGTAAAAATCATAATTAATTATTTTATAATTTATTATTATTACAATTTGAGTATAATATGTGTTCTGTGATATTCTTTTTTGTAAATATCATCTAGTATATAAATACAACATAATAAATTTTAATTATGTTTTGTTTTCCATAAATTGTGAAATGTTTTCGTTTGCCCTTACTTCGAAAAATAAAATTGTGATAAAGCTTTGAGGAATACAAAAATCTTGTAAAAATAGAATTTCCTATTAGAAATTCTATAGTAATCAATAAAAAATATAATAGATACCAATTATATATACCTATACATATAAAACACAATATGCTGATATACTAAAGTTATATCAGATTTAGAAATCAATTTAAATGTCAAAATAAATAACTGATCTAATAAATAAATTAGTCTGCGTTAGTTATTTCAATAGATATGGAAAATTTATCTTCTTCTTTAGGACAATATGAAGATCAAGTATGAAACCTAAGTTGTTGTTATATTACTTATTAAATTCATAGAAATACTGATTTGTAAAATTATTCATACTTCACAGCTATCAATGGTCAAAAATTCACTACAAGCAACAACAAATACTAATGAACGTGAACAACTACTAGCTTTAGAAACTGAATTACAAGAGCTTATTAGCCTTACAAAAGAAAGTTTAGATGCTCATAGCAATAAGGAAATACCCAAACCGGAAGCTGAAAATGACACTGGATCCCAAGAACTAGATGATGAATATGCATTATTTATGGTAAGTATTAAATCAACTTAATAAATAAAATTTTTAGTTAATGTAATTGTTTAGAAGTTAAGTAATGTTTTATTTATATTATATAAGCATTTATTTGTAGAAAGAAATGTCAGAGACGGGTGCTTATGAAAAGGACAATGATAAAAAAAAAGATGAAACACAAAATAGTGATGGTAGTGACATTGAGGTATGTTTTTCCAGCTTTATATAATATGGTGTTCATTCATATATTGTAGACAGAATGTACTCTTCATTGTTTTCCACCATAAATTTGATAAGTTCAATGATGGACCTCAACACCATGCTTTGTCTTGTGTGTTAAATGTTATTAATAAATAAATTATTTTATAAATGATAACTTGCCTTGAGAATGAAATGCTTGCTCTGGTTTGTTTTATAGTTATTAAAAAAGTTTTGTGTTTTGTGCTTAGCTTCCCACTGCACCACAATAGCCTTAATTTAAAGCCATTCCTTATATATTTTCAAAATATATTATTTTTTAATAATGTCATATAATTTAAGGATGAATTATCTTCTCTTCTTGGCATGAAATGTGCAGTATACCACACTCATACGTGGGGCGGGCAGCCAAGCCTACATAATGCAATGGTTAGCTCAGTTCTACCACGGCAAGATGATGACCAGTTCAATGACCTTCAGGTATATACATTTTTTAAATAAATTGGTATTTTTAATTTATTTAATTTTATTTACAATTATAATTTATTTTTTGAAGACACTGTTTTCCACATTCGCAAATCAAATGATTAATTCCCCAAGTTAGAATGAAATCTACAACATGCTTTATGTTATTATTATTATGTTTAAAAACATAACATTTTTTTCATAGGTAAAAGTACTCTTTACACATCCAACACATGCAGAGATGTTGCCATGCCCATTTTACCTCAATGGAGAATGCAAATTTAGTGATGAACAATGTAGGTGAGTCTGGACGATCATTGAGGGGCCATCCATAGTTAAGTCACACACTATAGCGTGCAGAGGGAGCCTAAATGTAACAAAGGACTTTTTGTAATAACAATTATAGTCACTTTTAGTTACATAACGGTTTAACCTGATATTTGTATTGTTTCTTCTATTTTATGTATTATTTTTTGTTATTATAATTGTGTAATTATCATAAATATAGAGTAAAATTTGTAACATTACATTCAAAAACATATTTAAACATAATTTCTAAACTGTTTTTTAAGTTATTAATTTCTGTCACACTAGACAGGGAGTCTCACAAATATGACCACCCGTGACAAGGACAGGGGAGGGGCAAAAAACTAATAAAATTTTTGTGGCTTAAATTTTGAATGGTCCCTAGTTAATGAAAGAGCATAATATTTTTGATTTTTTTCTGCAACATATTACTTTACTTTTAGGTATTCTCATGGTGCATTAATACAATTGTCTGATTTAAAAGAAGCAATTGAACCTGATTATAATGGAACAAAAGTGGGTAGCAGAGTTTTAATGAAATTGAAACCACCTGAAGATGAGGTAGTTACTAATAAAATAATATATTTTTAAATTTCATACTTTATCTTGCATAAAGCAAGGTCAGCGGAGAGAATCTGATATAAGGAGACACTCCAATCTGAATTAAAAATAATTCATTTCCCTAAGTGGGATAGAACCCCAAAGCATCGTGGTGCGGTCATATATAGATTTTTATAATATAGATATGATATAGATTTATGACCATATTAATCTAAAAAAATTAAACTTGAAGAAGGATTTTTTTATTGTTATCTTAGTTTTTCCCACTTTGAATTTATAATTGTGAGCTTAATTATTTTAACTTATTAAAAGAAATATTATATTCAGAAACTGTTTCATTGCATTTTTTAGTTCTATCTGAGGAATCTAGTGTTAAGACATCCCATTCTCCACTTTCCGCAAAATTTTCGAGATATTGCTTATAATTTCTTAACAGAGTGAGGAAATAGAAGTAACTGACAACTGTATGAAATTGGGGCCTCAATTTTGTTTTAATTATTTTGTTTTAGCTTCACGCTGTATTCCGCATGTAACATGAATCCTGGAGGCAATGCGGGTTGAAAAGCGGCCTTGTGCTCCACGTTTAGCCTTGACCCCAGAGCAAAAAATTAAATAATAAATTTACTTGATAGGGAATCGAACCTACAACTTTGTGCCCCTGCGCCACGATCACCTGTTGTAATTAAAATTATGTATTTATTATCACAGGACATGACTACAGTAAAGAAATCATCAGAGAAATATCATTTGTGGCACAGAGCCATTGTAAGGGAAGTGGATTTTGAGAAAAGGTCGTGCGTTGTTAAAGTGGAGCACGGTATGGCAGGAGAGAAGAGGAAGTCTGCTGACCATTTTCTTTTATTCGAAGAAATATTCCCTCTTAACAGTAAGTATAATTTAAATTTTGTATAAATGTATAAATATTTCTTTTGTTACATTTGTTGTATAGACATTAATATAAAAGATATGTAGTAGGTATGTAGTAGTTTCGTATTGTTACGGTATAGTTCATTAATTACAATATAAAAATTTTCTAAATGTTCATTTCCATAGTAAATAATAAAAAAAAATTGTATTGGTTGATTAATTCAACTTCAACATTCTATATTTATATAGATATATATGTGTACCATAGATAATAAATATTCCGTACAAAATCTCTCGTGTGTTCAACGTGACATTGGCGAAGTGGTTTTGTGCTCAACTGGCACGCTCGGAACGCCGTATTAAGAGAAACCAACCAACCAAATATTGACATAATATTAAAATGCAAGCTAATACATTCTTTAATGGCACTAAAATATAATGCACTTCCTACAGAAGTGCGACATTCAGTGTCACTTAACGTTTTTAAAAGAC
>DWAP01000742.1:0-19055 GCA_018230625.1 Heliconius eleuchia
AAGGATAAAATTTTGTAACAAATTCTATAATATTTATTATGTAAAAATCATATAAACCGTATTTAAGTTAATATTGATTTATAAAGTATATAACAATAACATATTTATAATACTCAAAACTTCAACCAGGAATTACATTTAATAGAAAATAATTAATTAAATTAATAGTTTATCATAATAATTAAATGCTTGTGCCCCTCCGCCACTAATGGTCTAGTTGTGGCGGAGGGTTCATAAGCGCACGACCGTAAACGCGACATTCTGTAGGTTCGATTTCCATACGAGGAAATGAAATAATAATGAAAAATTTTCATTTAATTCTGAGTTCCGACTCAGCACACCACTCATCGAGAATTCAACAGAAAAAGGGGAACAAACTAAAAAAATATAATTATTTTAATGTTTCCGTATGTGATATTTAAAAAAGTCCAAGTAAAAAGCATTGATGTGACATTCTTTATTCCTAGAAGAAACTATTAATTATAACTAATATAGCAAAAAAAATATATCTTAATATAATATTATTACAACGATGAACAAACAAAAAGGCAAATATTTTAGCAAAGCTATTTAACAAAAGAAACAAAAACAAAACCAGACCATCAGGGTACAAGATCTAACAACAGAATATGATCATATTTCTTCTACTAAAACATAATATATGTACTTGCCAAGTAATATATCATAAGTATTCATGATTTGCCTGTATCATATATAAGCAAATATGCAAAGTGTTGATCACGTCGTCGCGTATTTACTACTTTGGCTTGAGTTCGAGCCAAGCCTGTATACAACGGCTATATATTAAGCTAATATTTCCAAACGTTTTGTAAGGCCAGTTGCAGAATTCCGTACAAAGAAAATTTATATTTCGTTTTTCATAACTATTTTCTAGTTATGTATTTTACACGACGGAAGAACTTGACGGTTGTGGTTTCCATTCCCACTCAGTAGAATTAATTATTAATCTAGTGTTTAAACACTCCGTTCCCCATTAACTGCCGAAGTCTGGAGGCATTTGCGTATTGAGTGGCGGAACCCAACGCTGACTTTGACAGAGTGAAGACATGAAAATATTAAATATTTCATTTAAGAGAGGTGGAAACCATCACTCTCCCTTAAACTAAAGTTTTGTGAATTGTATGAAAGTGAAGTAAAAAAAATATATTTTTTAAGTTTTACATGACTTTTTAAGTTGGCATGATTTGTAACTTCTTATAAGATCTTGGCATGATATGAGGTTAGCATCATATCTTAGAATTCTCAATGCTCGAGCCAAATTGGTGTTCCAATATATTTTTTAAGTATATTTTTTGGCAAGTACACAGTCAGCTTAAACGTGCTTTATAATGGAATGTCAGAAGTGAAGACGCGTACGTGACCCGTAATTATTTATTATTTTCGAAATGTATGATATTATTTTCTCTGGATTTTGTATAACGATTAAAAGAGGTAAAATCTTTACAGATTTTTTTTGGATTCACATTGTATCCCGCATACAGCAGGGTAAGTAGTGGTAAGACGCTCCGTTCCCCATTTTCCGTCAACTTTTTGAGGCATTACGCGTTGAGTGGTGGAACTCAACTCCGCACTTTGCCTTGGTCCCGGTTTGCGTATAAATGAAAATATTCATAAATAATAATTCATACTACAGAGTATGATTCGAACACACAATCTGTTACATTATCACACACGCTCATGCCCCTACTCGAAGTTCGGTTTTATAAATTTCTATATACTTTTAATGATTAATACCATGATTGTTTTGATAAACAATTCCACAACTAAAACTAATAAACAACATCATTAAAAAACACCCCAGTAAATATCACAAATATAAATAGATTCTTAGAGATTCTCCTATCTTCATATACAGTTACGTTAGTCGCATCAAAAAGGATATTATAGCCCCATAAATTGTTATTATACCGCGTCCATAGTACTTTAAGCTTTATCGATCCTGTGCGAGCAAATTGGCCGACTTATTTCGCATTTTCCATCATAATGCCGTAACATAGATTACTGGAGGACACGACGCTTATAGCAATTTATTCGACATCGTCTAGCATAAACAGTGTCCTTCTGATCACCATTTTAGGTTAACCAAGTTACGAAAACGATACATTAAAAATGATATATACATACATAGTTTGTGTATGTTGTATGTGTGTTTGTTTATGATGCCGCAGCGAATGTAAGGCCGTTAATGAAGTGGAATCCAGAGGCTTACGTGGCTCGATTCGGCGCGTTCGTCATTATTAAGGGAAGCATTCACTGAGGGCTCTCAGTATTGCAATAGTAGGTATTTCTAGTAAGTATTTCTTTTTAGTTATTTTTTTGTCACACTATCAGGGTGGGCAGAGGAAATGTAGTGGTAAAATACTCTGTTCTCTATTCTCCGCAGAATTCTAGACTGTTGCACCCGTTGCTGCGTTTTGCTTCGACAACAGAGCAATAATATTAAATATTTCATTTCCTCGAGAGGAATGAACCCACGACCTGTCGCGTTTGTAATCATAATTTGTGCCCCTGCGCCACGACTTGTCTCATAGCTATTTTATATATGGCCAAATTAATCGTTGTCAGCGCGAAAGTCTTATAGTAAATATTTTTTGCTCCATGCACGATGGAGCAGGCCCTTTTAATTATCCACATTCCGAGTGGACAAATTGTCCACCAGCTTTCGGGTCCGGATATTAATTTCGATACATTGTCCCTACCCGGCTATATGAAACGACGCCCATTATTTTCAGCTCACAAGACACGATTTAAACGCTCTTCTTATAAATGACTAGAATTTGTTATAGCAACGACAGAATTTATTACTATAAAACGCTTTGTGCTCAACAAATTAAAACAATCGGAGCAAAAACGGAAAGACCGAAAAAGCGAAAAATTTCAACTTCAAACAATCCCGTTGAGATATGTTTTAGATAAAGATTATTTATACAGTGTCTTATTTTCCAAATCCAATTTCCGCGTGAATACACGAGCTGGTTGTAAATAACGCAGACAAAGGCTTGCAAGAATCGCGCATCGTTCGATACATTATGCAGACCACGCTTCAGTGCGCCGAGCAATGAGCTCTGTAAATATAGCGGGCAGATCTGAAACGACGTTTTTCCACCTCCCAACTGTTTTTTTTCCATTGACTTCATACAGTTTCAGGGCTATTTAAAAACTTTCGAGCGGTTAAACCGGCTTAGTAAGTTAATTTCTGCTTCAGTCGGGTCGGGATTCCGAACAATGGGTGTAGATTAAGGCTCTTCTAAAGTTCGAAAATTTAAGCCGTAATAAACAGAATAATATTGGCATTTGTTTTTGTTCACTTTGTGTGTTAGCAAATCTAAAGAATTGCGGGATCATTAGCGCCGTGAAAAATATCTAACATAGTAACAGGGAGGCGAAAAACTATGGTAAAAAGTAGTAACGTGGTGCCTTGCGTTATTAGCTCGAGCCTCAATAATACGCGAATGCACCCTATCGCCACATTCGGAAGGCAGTATTTCATATACTTTTGTTGCCGTCAATTTTTTGCCCTGTCTCTGGGGTGTAGAGGAAAAGTCGTGATTTAGAGACGACAAAAATGTTATTTTCGTTACAGGCTCTGTGTGAACGTTAGTTGTGGGCTTGCGTGACATATTTTTCTAGTGTCGAGGATGACAAATGGCAAGATAAATCACAACTGAAGCCAGCTTTTCTTTCAAAAGTTTTATTTTCACACATTATACGAAAGCTTTTATGTAGTCGTCGTCTCATTATTTTTGCTTTATGGCGTCTAATCACAATTGATGGATAACTTTTTTCTTTTTCGATAATGTCGTAATAATGTAGTAGTGAAAGAAGTAATTCTTTTATTGACTATCAAAAATTTCTCATCATTTTTTTTAACATTATAGTGTATAATATATATAAATATAACCAATAAACGCAACTTCACTGTACACATAGGAAAGTTAAAAATTATAAGTTATCCATTATTGTGATGCTATTACAAAAAACTTTTTGTTTCATTTGATTTTAGTGAATGATAAAGTTTATCACCGATGTGAGTATAAAATGATAAAGGAGGGATTTGTTGTAAGCGCTCATTTCCGCCGGCGTCGAGTTCGTTACATTCAGTGGTGCGCCCCTGACGGAGTTGACATCATCTATAATGAAAATTCACAAACAAAGATTTATTTTAAATATATATAAGAAAAATAAAAATATTTTCTATGAAATATTACATAAAACCTCTTCCTTATGGCAGATTGATTGTGTTTTGACATTATCTAAATATACTTCTAAAGAGACAGCATTAAAATTACAATAATGCTTCAAAACTTTAATAATGTATAGAAATTCCTATCAACGGGGTATGCTTACTATATTTTTTAGCGTTGGATCTAAGCCTTTAGCAATATGGGAAACGCATACTCAAGATGGATACATAACTAGATTCTTAGATCAAGATATTAAGTCTATGGTATTAGAAATAGGAGGCACGAATGTAAGTACAACGTATATTACCTGTCCGAAAGGCAACATGGTCTTAGGAATCACGATGCCCTTTTTAGTAATGATTGTAAAGAATCTTAAGAAATATTTTTCATTTGAAGTAACTATACTTGACGAAACTTTGACTCGAAGGCGATTTCGTGTATCGAATTTCCAAAGCAGCACTCAGATATTGCCGCTGTGCACGGTAATGCCAATCGGTCTTTCTGATGGATGGAATCAAATACAGTTCAATTTAGCGGAGTTTACTCGGCGTGCTTACAAGAAACAATTTGTTGAAGTACAAAAGCTAAAAATCAATGCAAACATTCGGCTTCGGAGGATTTACTTTACTGAAAAGCTAATACCGGATGATCAATTGCCACCGGAATATAAATTGTTTTTTCCATTACCTTCTAAAGGAATGAAAGGTAAGCAAGTTTTGCAAGCAAAGGTACAGGATAAAGAAAACGTGAAACCATCTACATCTCAATCTCGACAGACAATTGAGCAACATGTCCGTGGCTCTGTCGAAAAAATTAGCTCACTAGTTCATGTTCCTTCCGTTAAAACTTCATTGACACAGCCACCTGAGGAAGAAGGTCAGGACAAAAATTTAGTTCCAGAAGGTGAAGAACCAGAAACTCCACAGGTAAATGAAGAAGTAGAAGATTCCAACATTCCAGCAGAAGCGGCAGTAGAGAATGCTTTAAGTGGTGTAGATGAGACACAGAGTGCAAATGCCGTTAAGGAAACGGTTGAAAATTAATAAAAGAAAATTAGAATTATGGTGACTTAAATATTTTTTTAATTCAAGAATAAATCTCTTTTTTTTATTTTATTGAAAATGTAATACCTTTTTAATTCATTAGATTATAGATATAATAAAATATATGGATATTCTTTATTTTATCAAATAAGATTATAATATAGAACATTTACACAAGCTGGTTGATTCTTTACTATATTTATTGTTTAAAAAATATTTGACGTCAATCATATAATACGTTTTTAGTGACGTAAGTTTCGACGCTTATGTTAAAATAATAATGTTCAAAAATACATACCAAAGTGGATTATTATCAATATTTTATAGTTGCGGTTCAAATCCATTAGCCATATGGGAACTGGAAGTTAAAAATGGTCACATAAAGCGTCTAACTGACAATGAGGTAAATTCGATAGTCCTTGAAATTGTTAGTACAAATGTTGCAACAACTTTTATTACATGTCCAAAGAGAAATCAAGCTCTGGGCATCAAACTTCCGTTCCTGGTCATGATTGTGAAAAATTTAAAACGATATTTTTCATTTGAAATAACCATTTTAGATGATAAACATATGCGAAGACGGTTTAGAATATCAAATTTCCAATCTACTACAAACATTAAACCTTTTTGCACGAGTATGCCGATTGGTTTATCAGGAGGATGGAATCAAATACAATTTAATTTATCAGATTTTACACGTCGTGCTTATGGGACGCAATATCTTGAAACTCTTCGAGTTCAAGTTCACGCTAATGCTCGTTTACGAAGAATATATTTCAGTGACCGTCTTTATACAGAAGAAGAGTTACCTCAAGAGTATAAGTTATATTTGCCATTAGAAGGGAAGCCCAAAAAGGGAAAATTATTAAAGAAAGAAGAAACTGTAGTCACCAAACCTTCATCACGACATATGACTGAGGTAGTCAAGCCGACAGAGATAGTCAAGCCGATTGAAGTGGAACCGCCGGCGGCTATTGAAAATAAAGTGAGTGCAGCCACTCTGGTACCTTCAGACGTTGCAACCGAAGGAAAAACCGAGGCACCTCCAGCTGAAGAAGCTGAAGAACAAGTCATGGTTCCAGAAGAACCTCCTGAAGCTGAAACAGCAAATGAACCACCAACAGAAGATATAGAAACAAAAGGAGAAATTGAAGAGCCAGCCGATGAACTAATCGTTGAAGAGGTACCAGTTGAAGCTGAACCGGTACAACCTGTGGAAACGGTAGATTCATAATGTAAAGAGAATATTTTATATTATAATTTATTTTTGTATGCTTGTTGTCATGTAATTTTATTTTTAAATAATATATTGTTATTTATACATCCATCCTATATTTTTGTTTTACCATATGTATGTATAAAGTCAACGTTAAAGCTATTTATTTTGATAAATTTTAATGGTAGTACAAAAATATTTCAATGGTGTTCCACCTTGCTGTAAAATATTCAAAAGTAGCATCTTGTTTCATTTTTATAGGGTCAATTGTTCAGAGAATTGAATAAAAACAGAAATTTCTACCAAGAGGCTCATTCCAAAATCACGGTCTCAATATTCCTTTTTTATTACACTGAATACGTAAGCCGGGATATCTTTAAATATGTAAACAAAAATGCCCGACCCGCCTTTTTTGTATATAGGCTTACTTTCGATAATAATAAATGTTTTTAACAACTATGGAACTATGATAAAAGGCTACATGGGCAAAGCTACCTTTAATGTTAGAAATTGGTGATTTTCGTACGAGGGAATCTTTTATGGATTTTGTTTATGTAGGCCTAATAAAATAAGTACAATATTTTACGTTATTTTAGTATATTTAGGCTTATAAGAAATCCAAAACATAAGTATTAACTATAATTTATATTTTTTTAGCACTATATTCCGTATATAGCAGACAGAGTAAGCAATGGGAATCTAGTATTAAAACACTCCGTTCCTCACTTTCCGCCTAATTTTAAAGGTGCTTTCTGTTGAGTGGTGGAACTCAACGCCGGGGGTTTTGCCTCGGTGCCAAAGCAATGAAATAAAAATAAACAATAATTCCTTCCCCCAACTGGGGACCTAACCCACGACCGTAGCGTTACTATAACACCCATTTGTCCCTGCGCCACGACGGCCTCAATTTATAATGATAAAATTATTTTGTTATAAAATATTGTAAGCCTCGGCATAAAATATAACATATTTCAAAGGAAAAACTAGAATTAACGTGAAATTTTAGTTTAAAATACTATTACATTGTATCCAAAACCACATATATCTTTCAACGTATTCCCTCAGCATAAACGTTAGTAATAAGCTACCGTAGCGTGGTGAGCTATAAATCACATTGCAATGCGAGTTTCTTACGAGGTCTAAAGTGTGAGTAGGAGCGAAATAGAATAAATTATACATTAAAAGAAATAGAGGCCGGCTGTGGCGCAGGGGCAAAACCATGTGACTGTAAACGTAACTGGTTGTGGATTCGATTTCGACTCAAACAAATGAAATATTTTATATATTCATTTCTTTGCTCTGATGTTGAAGCAAAGCATGGCATTAAGTTTGTCGATCTAGTAGCGAAGCAAAAGCGCGGCGTTAACTTCAGCTACTCAAGATCTAATAACTCTTGAATTCAGCGGAAAATCGGGATCGGAAGTTGTTGAATGGGAAAGATTTCCTTTTTCCAGGTTCCCTCTAAAAAAATAATTACAGATAAACTAATATAATTAGTATTAAAGCTATACATAATATATCCAAATATTAAACGCTACAAACCTAAAACTTAAGCCAAACCGTTCAACAAACTACAGCAGCATTTCAGTCCGCTGTGCTGGCTTCGTAATATTAAATCTTTAATTTACTGCCACATTATTAAACGACAACAAAACTGATTATACGTAAATTGCTTTTAATAATAATGGAAAATTAATTTACAATCAAAAAAAGAGTTTCGATAAATTTTTAATTGTTATCATGTAACAATTACTTTTTTATTTAATATACTTTTATGCATGAATTTATTTACTCATGGAACAAAGATCTATCTTATTATATATTATCTGTACTTATAATATATTATATGTACTAAGTACAGATAATATACCAATTTTCCACCGACTAGTATTATAAAATCATCATTATCTTATAATACTAATCGGTGGAAAAATTATTCGATTTATATTCAATTAGTATTTTGAGAGTTCCGTAAGTCATATTGTTATCCGTCTGTTAAGACCATTTATCTCGAAAATGCGTAGAAATATCAAGCAGAAATTACTATCATAAATTAAGGACACGATCCCTTGAAACACAGAAAAATCGAGCTACTACATTAATCAAAATATTCATATCGATTTTCCTTCTCCGACTCGCACTTAACCAGTTGTTAGTCACCCATCGCGTTATTACAGTCTCCGAAGGTCAACTCTGAAATGATTTTTGTCAAAGAAAAACTAAAACATTACAACTAAGTGTAATTACATCTACAAATCGAATATTTTATCCAATTGTAATTATTCTACAAACGAAGCAAACTTTAAACATAATCAGAAATTCAATTAAAATCCCACAGGGATACTCCTAGTTGACCCGAAGCAGGTCTAAGCCAATTTGGTGGACACGCCCCACCTTCCTAGTCTACTCACGATGCCTAATTTTTAAAGTTGTAAAATTTACGACAAAAGGGTTATCCGTCTGAAGTAGGGCTTACAACGGACGTGCCTAGATTCAGTTATAAGATAAACTATTATTATTATATATTGTTAAATTCTAATCTATATTTTAGGCAATTGTTGATTCTAAATTCTGATAATGTTTCTATATTGGGAAATAAATTGATATAGATAATAAACTTTTTTTTATTATCGTCAATCATAATTGAGCTTTCGGTCATCGTGTCGCTATAGGATAGCCTCTGGCTGTAACGATGGCTGTGGGTTCAATTCTCATTTAGAAAAATGCTTTCTATCTTTTATTTTGGTTTCGAGGTCCAACACACAATACGCAATATTTTAAATTCGGGAGAATGGAGTATCTGTATTTGCTATACGTAGAATAACATTTAAAACTCAATACACTAGCAAACAAAGCATTTTTTTAAAACATGACTTTCGGTACACATTTAGATTGATGACCGTTTAGCATTAGCTACGGAGAGTTTCCGTGCTTCGGAGGGCACGTCAAGCCGTCGACCGTCGGCCTCGGCTGTTATCGATTGATAGCAGTCGTTAAGCCACGTCGGGGGTCCTTAGGCGATCTGACAATTGACGTGAGGATATCGCTGGATAACCTGGACACTGAAAACTAGAAATAGTGATAAAAGTAAGCGATAAGCAGAAAGATGAGAGAGAGAAATAAGGCAAAAGATTTTTGCATTTGGCAAAGATCTCATTGATGTTTGGGGTTTATAAAACTATTTTTTTTTAAATTTTTATGGGATTTCGTTCACTTTGTTGGCGTTGGCGTTAGTATGTGTCACTCAGCTTTTAGTGCGACGGTTAGTTGTAAATATGCAACATATTATGCTATATTATCATAGCTTTGTTTTTTTAAGATAAAAATACATATCAGTGCTGAATGGAGTGGTGTCACAATGCGAAGTATTAGTGATAAAGAAATCACTTAGTTAGACGTTAGTCAGTCAGAATGTTAACGTGACAAATTGTCGGTTCGATTTCCACTCGAGAAACTGAAATATTTTTTATTTTTATTTCTTCGCTTTGGTTTCGAAGCAAATCGCGGCGATAAGTTCCGCCATTCAACACACAATGCTTCCAGAATCCAGCGGACAGTGGGGAGACGTGTATTGACACTCCCTCCCTCCTCCTCTCTGCTCTCATATAGCAGATATGCGGGATACAGCGTGAAGCTTAAAAAAGTGATAAAAAAAAATATATGAAATTACCACAAATTCGCACAATAATCTATTTTAGTTGATGAAAAGTGACAATACATTTCCCTTTGGACGGAAAGTTACGAACACACGTCGGGACATTATGACTAATGACAGACTTTCATGCTTATTGAGAAATAAAAAAGGCGTTTTTAGTCATTTTTGCTCACAATTCAAATGAAATATTGAAAAATGAAGACGTATTCTGTTGAAACAGAAATCATTTTCCACGTATCTATGTACAGAAATGAAAGCAGAATTGTGTTTCTTAAACAATGTAAAGCATTTTGTTATGTTATTTTGGATAAAATTATATTCATAATATTTCAGAAAATAAGTGTATTTTTTTATACTTCTAATTTCACATGAAAAATTCAATCAAAATTATAACAGATCGTGGGTTCGATACCCACTAGAGAAAATTATATATTTAACATTTAAATTTCGTTCGTTCTGGTGTTGGAATGCGGCATTAAGTTCCGCCAGTCAACATTTAACAAAAATGCCGCTGAATAGGACAGAAAGCTGGAAACGGAAATGTCTTAATGAGAGCGGAGTATTTTAACACTAGGTTCTCACTACCGCCTACCCTGTTATATACAGATAAGATACAGCAAAAACCTAAAAATAAAACCTTCAAACGCAATCAGTATCGAACTCCAAAATCTTTCTTTGCTACTACAATCAACTTAACGACCATATACCACCATATATTACTATGAAATATAAATATAAACAATAATAAGATATATTAAAATTTGTTGACCATTGTGCACATAAAATATTCTTAGCGCTGACCAAGATTGGTGGAGCAGCGAATTAATGTTCAGGCAACGTGAGAGATTTATCTGCTGACTGCTCCAACACTTACTCAAATTAAAGCAGCTATGTATTTGTATATATTCAGTTATAACTTATATTATTTATATATATATATATATATATATATATATATATAAATATATATAGGATTAGTGCTTGTAATTTTATTATTATAATATATGTTTATGTTAATCAGTTTCACGTTGTATCCCCGTTGTGGAGACATTGCGTGCTGAGTGGCAGAACTCAAGGCCGCGCTTAGCCTAGACTGCAGAGCGAAGAATAGAAAATATAAATGTAAGTAAATACTTTATCTCCTCGAGTGGGGATCGAACCCACAACCAGTCGATTTTACAGTCTGTCTAATTAATTATATAAATATAATAAATGTGTATCTTAGTTTGTTTCTTACGTTTTCACGATATAACTGCTCAACCAATTATAATGAAACTTTGCACACATTATTCTTAGATACATTAGAAACGACATGGACATGGACAGGACAAAAAACAAGGATACTTTTTATTAAACAGCATTTTTTTTCCAAAACTATTTTCTTTTTTCTTATAAAGAAATTTAAACAAGCGAAGCCGTGATTCAGTGTCTTGTAATATATACATTGATTACAATAATACATAGATACTTTGAATATAACAGAAGCCAGTCGTAACGACTAAGTCGCAAGAGCGTAAGTGTGCGATAAACTCGACTGTAAGTTCGATTTCAGACAGAGAACAAAAACCGAAACAAATAGAATTCGTTAGAAAGTGGGGAACGGGATACTTAACACTAGATTTCAAGGTTTTGCCAACCCTACTATAACAGAACATGATTTAAACTATATTTTTATGCTTTAAGTTGCTGATGCTTGCAGTGGAGACACTAGTTAATATAAAAAACATTTTTTTTTGTGCAAAAATATTGAATCACGTTTTAAAAATATACTTTAACACACTGTTTATCTATCTTTGTCATCATCATTTTTCTTTTTTTATATTCTTAACATAGCTATCATAGAGCAGTGTAACAGCTTAAGTATAACTTCTTGGTTGTGGGTTCGATAATGTAAAATATCTTATATTCAGGTGAAAATTGCTATACGGCAAAAAAAAATTGTAGCTAACACAAATGCTTATCATTTTTGTGTTGACATTGATTGAACGCGATAATTGTGGTTTTAATTCGCACTCGAGGGAGATTTTACAATAAATGTGTTTCCCCATTCCTGTTCTCTAGTAGAAAATACAGTCTCTAGTTTTGCACACTCTCCTTATAAACATAATAACTACTAAAAGAGTTATTATTTTTATAAGGAGAGGAGGAAAAAAGTTACGCATTTCTAAGTTTTCTATTACTACTAAGCAATATAATATGGGCAAGATGTGTCTCGAGATAATTATTATATTAGAAGTATTATGTACCTATTTATTATTAAAGCCAGTCGTGGTGCTGGGCCACAAGCGTGTGATTATAAACGCGACAAGTTATGGGTTCGATTCCCACGCGAAAAAATATAATTATTTACTAATCCTCTCCTTTCAGTGGAGTGTGGAGAACGAATAGTCTTAACACTGGGTTCTCTCTACCTACCCCGCTATCTGCGGGATACAGCGAGAAGGTTCTGAATCAAAGTTTTTATTTAATAAAAGATTTAAAACAGGAACATTTGCCAATCAAAAGCATTTCAACATGACATGTGAGAAAGATATATTTTTGCTGCAGCAATCCAAAAAATGAGTCGACTTAAAGCGGACAAATTTCACGTGAACATTATGTTCATATTGTATTGTGGACATCGCTAATTTTAATTTGAATGTCGGCTTTCGCTGGTGTCGTATGTGTACCTTTTTACTATAAGTTATTAAATATATTTTGTTACAAGTTATGGAATTTACAATAGTTATTGTGGGATATCATTACCTAGTTCTGTTAACAAGACAAAGTGTAGCGTTGAGTTCCACTGCTCAACAAGCAATGTCGCAAGGGCACAGAGTGTGACTGTAAAATCGACTGGTTGTGGGTTCAATCTCCACTCGAGGAGATAAAATTTACTTACATTTATACTTTCATTTCATCGCTCTGGTGTGAAGATAAAGCGCGGCGTTGAGTTTCGCCACTCAACACGCAGCAATGACCCCAGAACTCAGCAGAAAGTTGGGTACGGTGTATATTAACACTAGATTCCCTCCGCCTAGTTTCTGTGTGCAGGATACAGCGTGAAACTGATTTTTTTTATATTATGAAATAGAAATAACAAAATGTACGATATAATAGTATTTTACATTAATTAAAATGTACCGTAACAATTTGAATAAATTACAATTGTAGGTAAAACATTAATTTTATATTCTGAAACGCAGGAATAATTAAATTTTACCACATTTTAATATATTATGTGTCATATAACATGGATTGACAGACTACATTAGCTCTAGCTTGTTAATAGTTAATTATCCATTGCTTTACGTATGTAAAATGGAATATATATATATACATATGGAAATATGTATGTATGTACATTGTATATAATATGTGCATAGAATGTTACAAACGTACTAGAATATTAACAGAATTAAATATTGAATGATCAATATTAAATCACAAGATGCATTCAAATCAGCTTAGAAGTCTCTACATAAAAAAAAACAGCCGAATTGTGAGCCTCCCTCTTTTTAGAAGTCGGTTATAAGTTACGAGAAACGGTTTAAACACTAAAATATTTATTTTTAACATTTTTTTAAATTTTATTCACAAACGAAGGTAAATATTTCTGTATATTGATAAAACTAAATTATAAATCTAAATTGATGTAACTTGGGCTTAAGCTGTCATGTAATAGTACTCCGCATTTATTAAAAACCTTGCAAAATGCTACGAAGCAATTATATGCTATATTATTAAAATTCAAATCAAAAGTCAGTTTCACGCTGTATCCCGCACAAAGCAGGGTAGGCTAGAGGGAACATAGTGATAAGACACTATGTTCACCACTTTCCGCCGCATTGAGTGTTGAGTGGCGAAACTCAACGCCGGGTGTTTGCCTTGAAGAAGAAGAAATGAAAATATTAAGAAATAATAATTCATTTCCGCGAATGGCGATCGAACCCACAGCCGTCGCATTTCACACCTCTTGTGCCTCTGAGCCCCGACGGCCTCGATCGGCTATATTTTTAATTCTTGTAAAATCATATATTTTGACACCAGAAGCTAACTAACCGAGTAAAATCATAAAAATACAACATTAAGTAAAATTAAGTAAACACGTTACACAGCATCTACGTCCCAAGCACGCGGTCTTACAGCGAAGCGACTGTGTTTTGTCAAACAGTCGTATAACGGAGTGTACGACACCGGGTATAATAAGCTTTGACGTTTCATATAGCAGAAATGCTTCGTTAAATTACATTATTTTGTTAGTTTTATCTGGATTTTTTTTATCACTGGGAAATGCATTCTTCCAGACAGTCCACATGGACCCAAGTGCCTCGCTGATGAAGGATCCGTAAGGCATCTATAAAAATGTTTGCTATATTAGGTATTTTGACGAAAACTAGCACTAACTAATTTAGCAAAAAAAAACGTAATATAAGAACAACATGAGAAGAAATTAAGTATAGATATCAGACAGCATCTACGTCCTAAGCACGAGGTCTTACAGCGAAGCGACTGTGTTTTGTCAAACAGTCGTATAACGGAGTGTACGACACCGGGTATAATAAGCTGAGACATGTGTCATATAGCAGAAATGCTTCGTTAAATTACATTGTTTTGTTAGTTTGTTTGGTTTCTTGCAATGAACAGTTGTTCAAGTACAGTTGATCGTTTAAGATATTTATATAAAAGTATTTAAAAATGGTGTACTATTATAAATAATAATTATATTGCACGTAAGAGGCCAGTCGTTGCACAAAGTATAAGACGGAAGTGTCTTAATAGAAACGGAGTGTCTTAACATTAGGTTTTCTAGTTCCCTCTGCCTCCCCATTTATGTGCAGAATACAGCGTGAAGTTGAAAATATTTAACACGAAAAACATTTGACATCCTAAGAATTAGAATTTACATGTCATATTTTGATTTCGATTTTTTATTTTAGAATTTCTTAAATTTAATATAGAGACATTAAGGTATTCGTTTTCAGTTCAAATTTCGAGACACTGTGCCGTGTGGTGGAACTCAACGCTGCGATTTGCGTTGCCTGAGGGAAACGAAATTACTTCTAATCAATTTGATCTCGCAACCATCGCTCGATCGCATCAATTTTCTAATTAAAAAATTGTAAAAATACTATTATTTATAAAAATATAGTTATTTTTTTGTAAGACAAATAGTATCGTTTATAAAAAATAATATATTTTTCAATATAACATATAATAAACTAATAAAATAAATAGCGTGTTCTATCGTCACGTAACAATTCTTCGTAGTGATTTCTCAGAAGTATACTAGTTACAGGGGAAGCTGACAACAAATATGCTAGAAAATAATAAATAACTAGACTGGCTTCAAACTGGCTTCAAAGAACTGATATCATCGATATCAGCTTCAATATATAACGATAGTTATTTTTATTTTCAGAAATTTTACTTTTAAGGTAATTTTACTTTTAAGCAATGTATAAACATTTTCAGATATCATTAAATTTGAATAAATATTTTTCCTGAATGTTCTAAAATTCGCTCTCCAATAAATTGTTTCGTTTGGTAATTATATGAAAGAAGATACATATAACAAGCTGCGTTTTTGATTTTAATATAATTAATCAACAGATATTTTCTAAAGACAAACCTATACAAGCATAATATTAAGTAATACAAAATTTCACATATTAAAATTAAAAAGTGTACACGAGTAAGGCACGTACGTATGAATATTCATAGGGTGTCGGAGATGCTATCGCTTAATAAACACCCTGTATACTCACATTGTGCTCATTTGGCTAGGACGGAGGTGCAAACTTAAAGTTTTGCTACACCATGTATATTTTTGTATTTGAAGACTTAACCTGAACCTGCATACCTTGCTTACAATAAATGGCTACAAACGGCACTTTATAGACGTTTTTTTTTGCGAAATGCGTTTACAAAGCATAATACTATCAAATATATATCATATTTTGTTTTTGTAGTTATTTTAATTGAAATTCATGAACAAAAAGATATAATCGGTAGATTGTTAATCATATTTAATATTTTTTATTCATTAAAGTGATTTAAAGTAACCACACCAAGTTTTACCCTATGACCTTTCCGCGCAACATACACATTTTATTTCTAGACAAAATCTTTAACGATGTTTACCTAGAAGGATTTTTCAAGTTATTCTGTATATGGTCGAGAGTCTCTTGGCAGTGGCACGAAAATCATTAATACAGTTCACTTTTTAACATGGCCTCAATGCCAAGAAAAACTGCTGGCATCTGCAGTGATTTTAGATGACACCTTTATAGATGTCGACGTAGCAGTATAAAATTAAATACAAATATGTTTATTACTTATTTTTTTTCTATTCTCTATTTGATTTTTGCATAAAAAAGTAGAAAAACCAATTTTGGTAAATTTTCAGTTTATATTTTTTTGTATCATTTTCTTGTTAATCCCACGATCTGCAGATATGCGAACGTGTAATTAGTTTGTTCAGTTAATGTTCTTTTAGTAATTTGCCTAAATTATATTATTAAGAAAGTATTTTTGCTAATGTCGAGTGTATTTTTTAACAATAGTACTTGTCACGTTTTTGACATGTCAATATCCAATACTATTTTATGCGTTGTTTTGTTTCGCTTATAAACTATAAATATTTGAAAAAAATATTGTAAGAGATTTTTTTATTGATTTTTACCATTAGGCTACCGTAGCCCAGCGGCAGCGTCATTGCGCCTGACTGCAAGGCCGACGGTTGGGGGTTTGAACCCCTCCCACTCGGGAGAATTAATTACTATTTTTTTTTCGCCGCTCTAATAACAAGACAAAGCGCGGCTGTAAGTTCCACCACTAAACACACAATCTATGGAAATTTGGGCGATGTATGTGAAATATCTTATCTTATCTCTGCTATCCCGCTACAAGCGGTAACAGCATGAACCTGAAATATATGATAACTCAAAGACAACCAAAAAAAATACGCTTACATACAGCCATATTAATAATATTTACAAACAACAAAATGCACAGCACATTACGCTTTTAGTTAATAACGAGCGAACGGGCGGACAATATCAGTGGCCGACAGATTCATTTCGCGAGTGAATTGTTTTGTTTGAGCGCCGTCGACTCCGATCGGTCACGCGGGGCTTAGTCGACCGGTGACGTTTAACCAAATTATACGCGGGTTAATCTGGGGTTTTATTGTGACGGGGTTTAAAGGGATGTCTAATATGTGTTAGGGGGTTTTGGGGAGGTAAGATTTGGAAAATATTTTTAAAAAAATTGCAATATTTTCATATGGAAAATATTTGGACGACGTCGTTTGTATCGAATGGTGCATGAAAAATGAAAAAAAAATGAAAATTGACGTATTTTTTTTAACATTAGTATCAATATTAGTATAAAGAAAAAAAGCCGGACTTGCCGACCTCAGGTCTCGTGGCAATTTAATGATATCAGGTCAAAAAAAAGTAGAACTTATAGAAAGTGACCAAATTAAACTAGAAGGAAAATACACTAATTTAGTATGAAATGAACTGCAAATATAAGTTTGTAATGGTTGATTCGTCTAACTATAAATTACAAATTTTCGGAATTTTTCCGTTTATGCATTGTAAGTTCTAACTTATTAAATTTAACAATTCTAGGGCATCCAAAAGTACCAAATAAGTATAGGTGAAGTATATTGATTTAAAATTTTAACTTTTACTATGCTCCAAGGGGCTGTAGGACTGTATATTTCTTATAATACGAAATATACAGTTCAAACATCAACAATTAAATATACGAAATATAGCTTCAGCTTAAAACAAGCTAAAGATAAGCTTAATAAGTTCCTAAGAAAAAGAACCAGAGAGAGAATAGACAGGCAACAAAATTACCTTATAAAAGTTTGTTATAGTCGCTATTTTTTGAGATGATAAATCTTAAACAATAAGGAAACATCGTGTGAATATGTGATATTGATAGTGATTTAAATACACCAAAACGAAAACTTAGTAAGTAAGTAAGTTAAATTTTAATATTTACATTCGCCTAGCTATCCTCCGTGAAAACAGGCATAAATCACGAGTGCACAGAGCCAGAATAATTAGGGTTTAATTTACGTAGAGGGCAGTCAGTACTGACCTGAATTACGTCTGGCGCCTCGAAATCTTAAACGTAGCTTTTTTTGTAAATATAATAAAAACATAAGAATAAAAATCAAAATGAGTTTCGTCACTCAACACATAATGCGTCCAGAATTCTGCGGAAAGTGGGCAACGGAGTGTCTTAATACTAGGTTCCCTCTGCATACCCTGCTGTGTGTAGGATACAGCGTGAAGCTGATTGTTTTTATTTTTAAATAAATATTTAATTTCCTCGAGTCGGGATCGAACCCTCAACCAGTCGCGTTTAGTCACAGTTTGTACGCCTGTGCCAGGACTCGCATCAATAAAAACATAATCAATCTCCTTAAAAACAAATCAGCTTCACGCTGTATCCCGCTCACAGCAGGACAGGCAGAGAGAACCTAGTGTTAAGACACACCGTTCCCCACTTTCATCCGAGTTTCGGGAGCATTGTGTGTTGAGTGGCGGAACTCAATTACCGCGCTCATGAATATATAAATGTAAGTAAATATCTCTTTGAGTGGCGATCGAACCTACAACCAGTCGATTTTACAGTCACACTCTGTGCCCCTGCTCCACTACTGGCCTCGATTAATCTCTTTATAAAGTAATAATGCATTAAATCGTGAGATTAATAGAAATTTCATCTCGCTTTGTCTAAAAACATATTAGCGTCGTTTCAAAGTTTAACAACTCAATTAGTCAGTCAGCAAGTTTATGAATAACTAATCATTTAAATATTATAATTATAAAACGGAATGGTATCGCAGGAGTAAAGGTGTGTAAATACGATACTGTAAATACGACAGGTTATGGGTTCGTTTCCCATTGAAGGCAATTAAATATTTAATATTG
>DWAP01000743.1:0-19044 GCA_018230625.1 Heliconius eleuchia
TATATATATATATATATATATATATATATATATATATATTATACACTGATCTTCCTTAAATAGTTTTAACAATTTGGATAAGTTTTTTGAGGCATTACTTTAAAAAAACGCCCTAATTTTCGCTCCATCCAGCTCCATAACCATAAAGATATCCACATTGAACACACGATACTGTCAGTAAACTATAGTATGATATAGATACTTTCTTAGAAGTTCTAACGACTATGAACCCTAAATTTGACACTGAATAACTATGACACTTTACTTTTTTGTTTTTTTTTAACTATTTACATGCACCATTTTTATAGGGTTATAGCAATTTAAAGAAAAATATTTTTACCATGTAATGTATTGCAAGACTTATAGGGACATATTAAAATCAAGTTGCGATAGTCTCAGCAAGCATGTTGACTACCGAGCCAGCACTGGCGCATTTCGACCCAAATGTTTTTCTGGTCTAACAGTTGACGCGAGTCCGGTAGGCCTAGGCGCAGAGTTATCTCGAGATCGTCGAATGAGATGGAGCGGAATTATAGGCAGCTACATAAGGAAGCGACACTAATAATTTACGATAAAAATTCATCAGTGATTATACGGTCGACGCGAATATTTTACCTTAAATAACTGATCATAAGCCATTATTAGCAATATTTGGCAAAAAGAAAGGTAAAGGTATAACAGAAATGACCGCGGCTATATTAGTTCGCTACTCGATATCCCTATCGGCATATAATTATAAAATTCAATATATTAAAACAGAAGATAATACAGTTGCAGATTATTTTTGTCGGTCTCACTCATATACTCGTAGTCTGTTAACAAATTCTGTACTTTTAAATAATTTACCTATTACTTACAAACACATTCAATTAGCTACAAGTAAAGATAAGACGTTGAATATTGTAATTAAAATTTTAATAAATGGTTAGCCGCGGAAAATTAAATGTAAAAAATATTTCCTTATTTCATATGTAAGATAGATCTCGACGTTGAAAATGGATAGAAGAGAATGAAGACGGAATAGAGTTGTTATTCCAAGTGCAGCAGTACAGAGATACATTACATGCGGATTGCATAAAACTCATTAAGGCATTGTCAAAACTAAAAGGGCAGCGCGCACGCGTATATACAGATGAAAGGCGCGTGAGCCGCCGTGTGAGCGGACCCGTCCCGCACCCCTCCCGCGCCGTGGCCGCAAGCGGACGGCCCGTATGAGCGTTTGCATATCGACTATATAATTCTACATATTGGTTTTTCCTAAAATTTATTTAGTGATTTTTTCATTCATTATACTTTAAAATAAATAAAAAAAACCCACATTCGTTAAAAGGTTTGCTTTTGTGGTAACTATGATAACAAATATATTTTCTTGGGTCTTGAGGGTCTTTATGGGTCTTGTAACTCATTGGGCAGCAAGAACAGTTGTTAACATTAAAGTTATGCTTGATACGTATTGGTCAGATCATTTTCCTTTGAAATTAGAGTGTGATATCAATGTAATTAGATCAAAAACTAGTGCGATTAAGCTTGCAAATAGCGGTATTCGATGGGGGGAAAGAAATACTAAGAAAGAACAACAGAAACTCAACATTTTTTAACTTATTATTAACTTATAAAACATAATTGCAAGATACAATTATGTAATAATAAGTTAAAGAATGTTGATTTTCCTGCACAATTTGAACAACGTGCGGACTATTTTTTGTAATAACTTAGCGTTTGTTGGATAAATTGTATAAAGATATTGTTTGTATATTAGGCGATGCTGCTTGTAAAAGTAGAACGTTAAGGGGCTGTAAAAGGAAATATAAGGGTATAAAAGGTTGGAACAAACATGTTAAAGAATCTCACGCAAATGCCAGAGTTAAGTTTCAAATATGGACGTTGTATGGGAAATCCACTAGTGGGCATATATTTGAGGAAATGAGGTTAAGTCGTAGGATATTTCAATCCAAATTAAAATGGTGCATTAAAAACCAAGAAAATATAAAAATGGATAATTTGGCCTCCATTTTCAACATTTCGGAAGGGAACTAGAAAACTAAATAATAGTCCAAGTCTTCCAGTTAGCGTGGAGGATAAGAGTGAATATGCTGAGATAGCAAATGTATTTAGAGAACATTTTAGAGTTATTTCTCCTCTTGAATCTCAGCCGGGAGTGAACGATGCTGAGTCTTGCGGATCGGAGTCCTCTATAAGGTTCAATTGTAAAGAAATAAAAGATGCAATTAAAAATATGAAGAGAGGTAATTCTCCCGGACACGATGGAGCACCGAGCAGTATCAAGCTTCAAAATGCTGGTATACATATGCCAGGAGTGTTGACAATGTTCTTAGTCTAATCTAAGTGAAACTTTCTACCTCAAATTTACTCGAGAGAAACCAAAAATATGGGGCAAATAGACTGACAAGCACATGATAGCATCTCACATGCAGATGTAGCAATAAGGTGGCACACCAACAGATGTTCTACTATTACAGAGGCAAGGACGACGCGATTAAAAAACTGACTGGGATGCAACAGGAGCAGCGACAAAAGGCACTGTTGTGTATAATATAAAGATCAATGTAAAGGATAGAAATGAAGCTGTCATGACATTCGTAATGGCATCTACTATATTATAAAACAATGTGTAATCTTACACCTTCAACTATGATGATGACATCAAATGACGGAGATATATAATTTTTTTTAGTATATTTTGGACATATATTAAATATGGATTTTGTTACAAATTGACTTTAAAAATCTTCATTGTATCCATAAATTATGATCTATAAAGTAACCATTTTCTGGTTTGCTTCCCTTTTATCTCATATCTGAATAGGGTACAGCTTCACACTATATCCCACAAGGCGAGAGAGGGTACTGAGTGATATAAGAGATTGGAAATTAATGCCTGCTTCATCTTGTTGTCAGAGCAATGTAAACTAAAAAAATCTTCCTCCTCTCTCTACATTATCATTATATTAATTTATTCCTAGTCTGTTACAATTAGTAAATATTTTAACTTTATTTGAAGCCATCACAATTTTTTTTAACATTACAAATAAACTTTTACAAAACAAAGTAGTTGAATTTTGAATAAGCTATTATTTACAACATTTATTGTATTAAAGGTATTGCCACAGAGGCAAAGTTTTTAAAACGTTTCATAAGTTCTTAGGGCTGAATTTGAATCAACTTTTAATTTAATAGCATCTCTACTACCATATTCCTAATTCTATGAACATGATTGTTACAGGTTTTAATAGAGAAACAAAACACAGCCATGCAATGTAATTACTATACCCTCATTTTAAGTAATTTGGCACATATTGGAACTACAAAAAGAAATATTAGTAATTTATGTGGAAATCTAGTTTCTCTATACGTAATATAAAATGTACACTATACTATAACATTTGGGCAAGTATATTATTAAATAGACTACAATGCTGGTTATCATCTTGACGACAATTACCATTATTGGTGTGGCCTTGGCAACAATTCTTCTCAAAAAGAAACTAAAGAATCGCCCCCTTGCAGGCACAGCAAGTCAGTGGGCTAGTGACTATTGAGGCGTGTCGGCCTCGGCTGCCGCTTGCCGCCTCGCTGTCAGGAATATCTACTACTTGGCACAAATTATAGAGCGAAAGTGCATTGCAGTGGAACAGAAAAAAAGTAAATAATATTTTACTTACAGACACACCATTACTAATATGCGGTGATTTAACATATCCATTTTTGTGGTGATGAATTTTCCCATTTACATTTCTTTCATCTATTGGATCATTTATTTCATTGGATTTTAAATTTTTATTTTCAGTTTTTGTTTCATTGACTTCCTCACGACCAATCACCTCAGCGGCTGCCATGCTTATAGACTTGGTGATGAAAAGCAAACGTCAGCTACGCTGTAATTAGAGGATGCTTTTCTTATATATTTTAAAAATAATGCATTAAAGCATTGCAACCCGTAATGTAACAAATTTATTAATTTACATAACTGTTTTACCGACATTACTGTCATTTGCCAATGACAGTGATGTCGGTAAAGCTGAGAGCTGCAGCTGATAAACGAAGATGGAGCTAGTATCGATTAGTCATGTGGTTTTCTGAATCGATCTTTGCCAAAAATATTTATATATAGAATTAAAATCATCTAAATAGTTAGTTATTAAAGCTACAAGAAATGTGCATATGTATAGCGTTAAAATAGTTAGTTAGTTAGTTAGACTTTAGTTAGCTACGTTCAAATTTTTATACGTTTTCTAATTAAGTAGATGTATGCTTAGTTTGACGTTAAATTCTTGAACCAATATTTTGAATTATTAATCTTAAAACAAAATTACGTTTACGTAGCATACAGAATCATTCCATTTTCTTTAATAGTCACTAGTTACCGCTTTTGCCCGAATGGCTTCAGTACCACCTATTGCTATTGAAGCTTGCATAACAGCAGTATACAAGGCAAAATTCATCAAGATACTCTAGTCTCCACTTTTTACTCAAATTCGAGTCGAACGTGCTGAGTTGCCACTCAAAGGTTGTCTCTATATCCGGTGTAGCAATCTTCCAAATTAAATAGATGTAGCCTAGATACTACCCAGAACTAATAAATATGCAACAGAAAAAAAAATCAAATCCATCCAATAGTTCTACAGATGTGCGTGTACAAACAGACAGACACAAAAATTTAAAAAAAAACATAGATTCATATTCTATTAGTGTTTTTACATTCCCCACATTGTTTTATCATAAACTGCTGCAGCTGATAAACGAAGATGGAGCTAGTATCGATTAGTCATGTGGTTTTCTGAATCGATCTTTGCCAAAAATATTTATATATAGAATTAAAATCATCTAAATAGTTAGTCTCTAATTAGTTATTAAAGCTACAAGAAATATGCATATGTATAGCGTTAAAATAGTTAGTTAGTTAGACTTTAGTTAGACTTTAAGAACATATTATATTTTTCTTTAAAGATGAATTGTGATGTGTCATAAAGTATTTTTAACATTACTGTCATATAATTTATATAAACACTTTTTATTAACAATAATATTTTTTTTAATATTTGTCTTAGTAACTAAGTTCTTAACCTTTTTTTATGGAAAAAGACAAGGCAAACGAGCGTGTGGGTCACCCGATCGTCGGAGCGGGTCCAGTTGAAAACAATCGAGAGATGCCTGAAATGAAGGAACAAATTTATTTCGAGTACTGGTCGACATTTTCCCGAGAAAGACTTGCGCGGTCGAATTAAGCAGCGTCCACTGTGCCATATGCAAAAAAAAACAACGTCGGGGGACGGCACGCACCTTCGGTGATGCCACCGTCCACGGTCATGTATTCTTGGCAAAACCGTCGATAGCGGTCATGAAACTGCGCTCAGTGAGAGAAGCTTCTCGAGAAGCCCGTAGGATAAGAGGAAGGAACCTAATGTAATATATACCTAAGAAATTCTGAGTCGGCCTTGTGACGCACGCACTTATAGGAATTTTAATTTACCGCTAGAGACTTATCATTGCATTGTTAATTTTATTTAGTGACGGCACTTTATTAAATTTTTACAATTTTTCTTTATTTAAGAAATATCCTTTACACACTTTAAAAGTCACTAATGCAATATTGTAGAAAAAAGTTACTTTCCATATACGAAACATAATATAGAATTTGAAGCATTTGAGTATATTGATTATCAAAAGTAAGTTTTTCTCCGTTTTTATTATAGATTTTACGTAAATATAAACGTTTTGCTAACCTTTTTTTAAATAAAATTAGTCTTGTGAAATCGATATAGGAATCGATTTTTGCACGAATGTAAGACTCTTATTCAGGAGGGGAATTATCAGTATAGTACGTTAAATTTATAATATTTGAGTTTTACAAATTTAAACTTTCATTTATACAGCAATTTTAATTATTTATTAATACTTTACATTATACCATATTTGGTTACGAATGTGACTTAAAACATTGTCGGTAAAGCAGTCCCATGGCTGAAACTTGTCAATAATTTGTATATTTTTCTTACTTTCTTACAATATTTTTTCGAGCTCGCACACGGCCAGGCACCTACCGTGATTCTTAATTTATAGATATATTTAAATTGGAATATATTTTAACACATATAATTTTCGATATCTGTGTATTGGCATCTTTTAACAATACTAAAAATTAGGCGGCACACGGCGCCACCCTCGCAAGCCGCGGCGCGCTCCATCGTTCGGGCGCTCGGGCCGGTCGTCCGCCGCAAGCGATGAGCAACACCGTCTGCTGTCGCGCTGAGTGACGTCGACGTCGTGCAGCGGAGTGCACGCCTCAGTCCGACACTACGAGGAGGCACGACAGGACCCCTTGCGCACACCATCCTATCCACTTCGTGCCACCGCACCCACTATCGATTACTTTCCTCTAGTCTTTATTTATATATTATTCCTGAATTAATATGGATAGCGCCGATAATTTACTAGGAAGTCTCGCAAGCGGAGACAGCGCGGGGCCGGACGTCCTCGTGCCGCAGCCGGCCGCAGCCATGAAGCGCGACCAGGACTCTACTGATGACTTCGAACACTTGGACCGTGAGGGCAAGCGCGACGAGCCCGAGGAGTCCCCGCTGCACGGCGCGCACGGTGCCGCGCGACACGCCACCCAGAGCTTTCTCGATATGGAACGTGACGAATTCGTAGACTCGCCGCGTGCCCCCTCCGTCACCGATAAAGCTGACCACTTAGCGGACAAGTTTACTGACAGCGAATCTGACGCCGACACTGCAGGCGAATCGCCACTGCATCGGCCGGAACCGTTAAAACGGAGTGCACCAGCCCCTGCATCGCCTGCACCTGTCGTCCCCGACCCTATGCCAGTGTTGGCCCCCGCTCCGTCGGCACCCCCAGTAGCATCTGCTCCAATTGTCGAGTCTAAGCCCGAGCCGAAACCCGAAAACATGGCACCGCCCAAGCCAGCACCTTCGCCAGTACCGCAAGTCCAGCTGCCGCCCGTCCCAGTGCCCGCGCCTTTGCCGGAGTCCGAGCCTGTGAAGCCGGAGCGGAAGGTACCCAGCCCCGAACCCGCTCCAATCGATAGCAAGCCGCAAGCGGAGAAGCGCACCGCCGTCGCACACGTGATCGAGGCGGAGGTCATCTTCTGCCAGATGGGACTCGGTAAGCCCTACTTATTATTTGACTTGAAAACTGACACGTTACTTATTATCTCCATACTTTATGAAAATGGACACGATTTAAATTATTTTCTAGATATTTATAATTCCAAAAGGGAGTTGAACGAAATATATTTTTTATTAGTATTAGGTAACAAATGGAACTATTTTTGAACATGAATGCGATGTTCGTCGTTCGTTTTGAGAAGTTTCTATCAATGTTCAAGGTAAAACTCTGATGTATGACAAATTCATACTGCAAAAGAGACAAACAATTATCTCTTAGGAATCAATTCGTCGTTAGCAATGGATAATGTATAAATGAGATGTTCGCCTACGTTCTTTGGTGCGTACATAATGTATGTAGTATGAAAACGTCGCATATTGTTTTTTAAAATATTTTTTCGTAAAGTTTATTTGCATATAAGATGATAACAAAAGAATAAGCCGAAAGGCCGAGGAGAGCCGAGGATTAGTAAGAGTGGGAGTGGGCGGCGGCGCTGGCCAAGCGGCAAGAGCGTTGACCGCAGCAGCCGAGCGTCTAACGGCATCCGCTGAAAGCACCTCTCACTCGGGGGAAAGGATGTCCGACTACCATCATTGCATCTGAGGAAAACTAATCAGCAACATGGAACGTTATAAAAACTGTATTTCTCTATTTTCATATCAATTTATCTCTTAAAAATGCACTGGAGCGTGACTACAATAAAACAGTTAACTCAGCTCGCTTTTACAAAAACATAAAACTTGAATATGACACGGGTATTGTTATTATAATTTCGGTAAACTCAACGAACGTGGCAAAAGGTTATGGAAGGAGTCAATGAGGGCCAGTTTGACTTCTTTTAGTATTGGAGCTAAAGGAACACTGCATTGTATCACTCGCGAAAAGAAGATAACGAATCTGTTATCTTATCGTGGAGTGTGCCATGACGACTGCCTAGATATAGAGTCTGCGATAAAACTGTAAAAGCCATCTGAATATGGTGTCAAAAAAAAAACTATAAATTGTATATGGATGCAGCAACTTGTGAGAATAATTTAGAATTGTTAGCGTCTGTTAGGCTTCAGGCCTATTCAGTCCTGCCACAGGAACAGAACGTGTTCCTGAGCTCGTAGTTCGACGTGACGCAGAGCTACGTGCATCGCTAAATTTAGCGGTGGTTCCGTAGCTCTGAGAGCGCTTCGCTCATAAGTGAAAAATTCACAGCGGTGAGCTCACGTCTGACATTTAACATGTATATCGCGTGTCGTGTTCAATTTCACTCATTGAAATAGTGCCCTTAAGGATACTGAAAATATTTAATGATTTTCTTGAATTCAATTTAAATCATCATGAGTGGAGTCGCCAACGAAGAAATCACAAGTAAGACTGCCTCTGCTTTTGTCATAATGAGAATGGGAGTGAGTCTAAATAAGAGGGATGTTTTACAAAACTGGCTCTCTACTCACTAATAACATAGTATTCAATATAATGATTTGTTTAGGATACAGTTGTACGCACCGCTGCTATAATCAACTCTTACGTCAATTGAGCTTATATCACCGGCTCTGAAAGGTTCTCTTCTTTTGAGTTAAAAAAAACGGCCAAAGTAAAAATCTAATTTTAAAACTTATATTAATTTACTTCTATCCGGTAGGATAAGCACGTTACATTTGTTTAATGTAAGCTTTTTTGTATTCAGTCGTTTCATTCGACCGATACGACCTCATGCGCGGTAATCGCGGTGCGATGTACAAATGTACAAATAAATATTTTTGTGCAATGTCTCGTATATATCTCGTGAATCGTATATTTAACCGTATGACCTGTGACAGAAGTGAGACCGAAACCTGCTCAGTCAGCTCTACATGTTTAATGAGTTTTCAGCTGACCTAGTTCTTGCACTAGTTCTTGCGAATATATCACATTGCACTCTTTATATTTATTAAATGCCGCAAAATTTTGAGTCGTTCATTATTTACTAACGAGAACAAAGAGTTTACGCCGTTTATCTCGTTGTGTGAACGACCATTGTCATTAAGATTAAAAAGTAATTACTTTTGTTGATCGATTTTAGATCGCTGTAAGGTTTTGATCTCAATTTAATGTAACATTTTGCTACAATTACATTTAAAAATGTTCGTTTGTTCGTTCATAATGCACAATACCTATAATTTGTTCTAGTTTTTTGTAATTTTTGCTTGTATTGGATGATCGAAATGTAAAGTTTACTTTATAAAATGGTCGCTTTAATAGTGTAGTGACGTCGGCTGAGGGCGGACTCGCGGCAGATCGATAATCCACGCGCGCCGCTGTACTACTTACACACACACTGTCTCCACCGGCAGGGCCAGGAGAGCCCCGGCGAGGCAAGGCGCGTTACACGTTTTCTTTCAGGCTCATATCAACTGTCTTAGAAAATCTACACTAAACTTATACCATTAGAAGTTACGATTCTTTATAATTTGTACAATAATTCATTAACAACTTAATATATTTAAAGCCACTATTGGGGTACACAAACAAAGGGCCGAACTGATAGAGTTGGCAGAGTTTCAAATGACTCATAGGGAAATTTTATTGTAGGTTTTATCATTTGCTGGCGACTGTCGGCGCGGGTTGCACCGTCGGTAGCGCTGTATTGTTGTAAGAATTGGTAACTCACTCCCTGTAATTGTTATACATTCGAGAATCATTTGAAAGCGAACATCCTTTAATTCACTAATTAAGTGTGTTTAATGATAACCTCTTTTTGGGGCAACCAAAACAAAAAAAATATTAGTCAAAATGTAGGCCAGTCGTGGTACAGGGGCACAAAGTGTGACTGTAAAATCGACCGGTTGTGGGTTCGATCCCCATGGCTCAAATTTAGACGAAGCAATTTTTTTAAAATTAAATATAGAAATTTAAGTTGGTAGGAATACATACTAGGAATAATATTCACATGCAAGATGATGCAAACATTACGAGAGAACTTTTATTTTTATTAAAAATATTTTTATTAAAAAAATGCAAATTTATAAGTAGTCAACGAGAGCAAGGAAGAGTTTAATCGTCCCGTAACTTTCAATGTAATAAATATTTATGACATCATAATAAGATTTGCGTACTTCTTTGCAATGTGTTGTATGCAAGAGTCGAGTTATCGTCTAAACTCTAGCGTGTCGCCGGTTCCATGACTCATGACTCACGAAGTACACGTTATACAAAGTACTAGTTTGTTGGTTTGTGGTCGGTAAGGTCTAAACTGAGCTTTACATTTGTGTGAGTTTTAAAATATAGAATCTACATGTAAAGTCAACTGCTTGTATGTGGCTAGGAATATAGTGTTTTTGACGATACTGACGTATTACGTTTTTGGCGTAGAATAATGAATATGTATATTTATTTAATTTTTTTATTGATTTCTATTGCTAAAATTATTTTTTAAAAGATTATTTCTGGCTCTACTTTTATAATCACTCGCGACTGTGACAACATGAGTCACCTACTAGAGGAGCTATAAACTAAACTATAAAAGGATCGAGGTTGTCTCGGTTGTCCCGTCAAGTATGGAGACAGGCGGTGGACTGCAGGTGCGGTGACGTCACGCGCCGTCGTCCCACTCCCGTCACCGTCGCTGCACACCGAGCACACGCGCTTTTTGTTCGATGCTTTGTTTGATTTGTGTTGTATTGTAGTTGTAGGTTTATTTAATAATTAGGCATGACTTATGAGACAAATTAGTAATGATAATTTCCAAAATCATTTATAAGTTAAATGAATTCATTGAAAAATTAATACATGTTTTATATAAAATACACAAAAAATATGTATTTACTTATTAAGTATTTTGATTTATATAAAATTAAGTACATAATGCTTCACAATTATTCACTCGCCTGAAAATTGGTCTTTTTAAAAATACTTATCTAAGCACTTGCTCCAGGTAATTACAAAATGTGATATTAAATAATGAAATACTGCGCAATATGGCTGAGTGCAGTGCTGTATAGGCCGTGATGGGGCGACAGTGAGTCACTGCTCGTATACCGTCATACGCGGAGGTAGCTAGGTACTAACTAGTTACCAATCGTTACCAAATACAATACGTTTAATGTGGATTTTGTTTATCATAACGTACCGTACCGTATATAGAAAATAAAATACAAAATAATCGTTATAACAATACATTTTAATGACATTACTTAATAAACAACTTGCACATTATTAATCGTAAAATTATGAAAATTCCAAAATGTTTTCTCGGAAGTAAGATATTAAACAGGATTTTAACAGTATCTGTTTAAGCTGCATTTTTTATTGTTTACGCCAAAACTTCGAAGATCTTCATTTACTTAAACATAATATCATGTATACTTCGTTATTTGGTACTAAAATGAATAAATTGCTTGTGACGTAAGATCGCAAGGAACGCTAAGCATTGGCTAGAGCAGTCTTCTGGAGTTTGCAAGTGTAGCGTTGCCACTAGGTGTATCCTTGAACTTGGCGAGCCGTGTCGTCGTTATGTTCACGTGATAATTTTAAACCAAGGTCACTATTGTATAGAACTTAAGTCGTTTCGTGACTCACTCTCAGCACTTCCTACTTATTTATTGTTACAAATACGTATTTGTACAATAACCTGGGACAGATTTGCTCGAGTTTTTCTCAAATTGTATGATATTTATTATTCAGTGTGACCATATTTGAAATAAATACAAAAGCTGGGACTTGTCCAATTTGTGTAACAAGTAACGTTAATTGTAAGACGATGTCAACTTTCGAAGATTACGTAAAGATGCGGATTCGCAATGCAGCATCGAGTTGTACGATGTTTACAATACCTAATTGTGTGTCTACCTAATTGTGTGTCTATGGCGGTGTACTGACGCGTAGGGAGAGTCTCATTTGTGCATCATCTGTGGTCTAACCTACGCTACTGATAAAAACTATTTATGCATGATAAGATAAAATGTTGTAAGTAAACGTTATTATATTAAAAAAGATCTATGTTATTACTCTACGTGAATTATTAATCTCTACTCAAAAAAGTATGATATGGTGACGGGGATGTATTGGCTTGATTTAGCTAATTTGCTATGTGCTTGATCTTCATCAATATGTACCTATAGATAATGTTTCAATGTAATAGTAATATATAGTCTGCGCCGGTATTGCGAGTGGTGGTGTGTGGTGGTGATACTGGTATCTGGTGGTGGTTCTGGATGAATGCGAGGTCCGAGGTGTGGAAGGTGCGCAGTGTGGGCGCCGGCGACGCGCATGCGCGGTGTCAAGCGGTGTGTGAGGAGAGAGGGGCCGATCGGGGGGGTGCTGCGCCGCGGCCGCCAGTATCGACGCGAGTGTCGGGCGCGGCGCGCGCACTGTCCGCCGCTTCCGGTTTATTTCTATATTACGTAAAGTATCAGGATGGCGGACTCCGGACCTTCCCTCTGCAGCGTGCTCGACCCACGTAAGTGCCGGCGCAGGCTTCGCTTGGCGCGCTTGTTTCTCCTGTCGCCACTAACCCGCTAACGCGCAGCCCTCTCTTGCAGATGCTTGGTTCGACCCGCAAAGGCTACACCCCGAAGGTGAGTGAAGGCGAGCCGGCCGGGGTGACACCATGGCTGGCTGCAGTACGCGTACGAGTCGACCTCAGTCGGACCCGACGTGACCGTTCTAATTGCATCGCTAACTTCACCTTAATCTGTTGCTCGTCACAGCGGACGCTAATTAATCGCTGTGCGACATAGACAAAGCACTTGATTAATGTTCATCTGCATCTTTCCAACTCTCTGTTGCTTTACTAACATACGTTATACAACATTTTGTAACTGCTACTACGCTACTAACTAAATTTTATTGTAAATATTGTGTTAAATGTCAACAACTTAACAATTTAACACGCAGTGTAACCGTGCTATCGAAACTCGCGCAAGTATTCTGGTACTACAAGCGCGTCTCCGAGTTTACCTGTTCCAATAATTCTGAGTAGACTGATAAGATGGCACGTCGCAGTTGGGCAGTCGGCAGTCGGCGGTGATCGACTGGCAGGCGCGGCTGCGGGCGCCCGTCACTCCGCGTGCCATCTGCCAAGATTAAATTAGCATCATTCTTAGCGACATTGAAGTGTGTCTGTATGGACTTAATCTTGATGGGCTCAGGAATCTCAGCTCTTCGAATGTCTTAGCTTAGCTTTCATATACTTGATTTAAGTTTCTTCTCTTCCAGTGGAGTACATTACTCCGCTTTAACCGCGTTACTTTGCCTGTGACTATGAGTCCTTGTAAGTCAATAATTCGAAGTAGTCTGAAGACAGCGGGAATCCGCTGGATTCAGAGGGCGCAGGACCGGGCGGAGTGGCGAGCATTAGAAGAGTTCTATGTCCAGCAGTGGACTTCGAAAGGTTGATAGATAGATAGTCTAATAAACTCAGGCTGTTCCCGCTTAGATACTATTATGGTCAAGAGTTTTTAATGTTATCGGTCCAACTCATTGAGGCTTCCTCCAGTAGGCACTTTGCAGTTTTTGCTTTCCGGCTTCTAACATTACGGAAATGTGATATGTTACCTGTTGGTTGGTCGCCCCATTTTATGTGAATTTCGTCGCTAGTAGATGAGAATAAGACTCATTACTCTGCGGCAAACTTACTACTGTCACCACTTTTTTGTTCACAACAATAACTTCATTGTTTTATTATAAAGTAACTTGACTCCACGATATTCGTCGGATATAGATACTTTTTGTGACTTACGCGTGGCGTCGACAACAAATGTTATAATTTTCTTGCAGAAATTTAAATATGGTTTTTATTATTTGAATGTCCCTATAATACTTTTTATTTACTTTTGTGTAGGTAATTATTGTATTACCTATGTGCTTACTTACTTTAATTGGGTTTTATATATAAATCAAGTCGTAATATGTTATGTAAAGTATATACGTAGGTAGGTAGATCAAAACAATAACGCATCCGTTAAATCTGTGTCTGATTGCAAGGCAAGGTTATTCGAATTACAAGGGCAATATCGCCTACACCTTTGAACGTCAAAGTGTTAGAAAAATCTGCATGTTTTCAAATATTTTTCTAAATAACCTCATTATTTGCGGCAGTCGTGCCGCGGGGGCACGAGCGTGTCCTTGCGAATGAAATATTTAACATTAAATTTCCTCACTCTGGTAATGAGGCAGTTGCAGTTTCAGCGCGGCGTTGATTTCTCCTACTCTCAATACGTAATACTTAATGTCTCAAAAATTCGGTGGAAAATGAGAAACGGTTATTATTACGTTCCCAGGTTCCCTCTGCTTATCCCGCTATGGGCGGGATACAGCGTGAAGCTATTATTTTTGTATGCATGTTATGCGGTTTCGCCTGTCGAAGTTCAGTTGATGTACGAAATATTAAAAAAATCCTAAAAGATACACCAAAAAAAAAGATTTAAAATAGTAAATATGTCTACAAGTGTCAATAATTACATTAATTATGATTTAATTATCTTTAAAATTATTAAAATAATATTTCCTATTTAATTTTTTTTGTAAATTGTAATTGAAGAAGGACCGATTCCTAAACGTAGATCTATACAGTAAAAATAATATACAGAATGACCATATTCATTAGATACATTTTAATAATATGAACAAGACTGTATTAATTTCCTTTCAAAGTCGTCCCTGCCAGAATGGGCATTAGCCTAAGTCCAGACGAGCGCGCGGCGACGCGTGGTTGATTCGTCGCGAGGTTTAAAATACAATTTTAATCACACATCAATATTGTGTACATGACCGCGCGCCACGCGTCCGCCGCAGCAGCAGCTTAAGAAAGTCTTTGATGCAAATTAGGTTAGACCCAGTATCGTGTTCACTTGCGACGATGACCTCGCGATCTTCGGTTTATAACCCACGAGCAAATACCCTCCTCCACGTCCATTCTCACTGAATGATCACACTACAATGCCGTGCGCGCCACCATCAGAACAGCTCAATCGCGCGAAAGCTCGCGTTCCTCTGTACCTAGTAAGGCTTAGTTCAGTTGTCATAGGCATAGTGAGTGAATAATGCCGCACGTTATGACAGACAGGTGTATTGGGAATTGAAAGTCCCCACTGAAGAACTATTTAATATTATAAATATAATGAATATTGTAAATTATTAATTTATTTTAAAGTTGATTTATTTCGTATAAATGCTGTATAACATTTATAGGTATCGACGACTAGGGAGATGTGGAGTGCGCTGTAGATAGCCCCTTTCCGTTTCGTTATCATTTGCTTAAATGTCGCAATGTGAATGTGCACATATTCTTATATGATAGCGTCTAACATCGATACCGATTCCACTGATTATATTATGCAGACTAATAGACTAAATATCTCTTTTTTATAAAAAGGGATTTGTAGTCTTTTTCTCTTCTTTTTTTAGGCCAGTCGTGGCGCAGGGGCACAAAGTGTGACTGTAAACACATCTGGTTATGGATTCGATCCCCACTCGAGGAAATGAAATATTCAAATTTATATTTTCATTTCTTTGCTCTGGTGTCGAGGCAAAGTGAGTTACGCCACTCAGTACGCCTGCCTCCTGAACTCGGTGGAAAGTGGGGAACGGAATGTCTTAACACAAGGTTCCTTCTGCATACCCTGCTGTGTTATAATAGAGCAGCATTTCTCCCATAGTTTAGCCGAGTTCTTAGGGCTGTTCATCAAATAGTCTTAATAGTAAATTATTTTTTGTATATCAAAGGAAGAGTCCCACCTCGCTGAATAAATTTTACGAAGACAGTATGTTGATATTTTTTTTACATTTTTATTGTTAAATAAAAAATTAAAAAATAATGTTTTCCTCGCCAAACGATAATCTTAAGTTATAAATCTTTGGGTAGCGTAAAAAACGCTTCAATACAGGCGGTTATATTGAATGTGCTTGTTTCTCCATTTGTCATGGATTTATTCGTTTCGCTTAAATTTTTCATTTCAAATCTCAATATTTGTTATTCCATTATATTCAATTGGGTTAAACAATAGCATTTCTTATATTTTATTTAAGAGAAAAGAAAATACACATAACTAACACATGTAAATTAATAATATTTAGTTATTTAAGAGACCAGTTGTGGCACAAGCTTGTGTCCCATAAGCTTGTGTCTGTAAACGCGACAGGTTGTAAGTTCGATTCCCACTCGAGGAAATGAAATTTTTTATGTTTATATTTCTTTGCTTTGTCGAGGGAAACATTCGACAAGACGCAATGCCTCTAGAATTCGGCGGAAAGTGCCTACTCCCTCTGCGTAACCTGTTACATGAGTACAGTGTCAAGCTGAAAAAGGTATTTAAAGCATCTAGTAACCATTTTTTCCCCGTTTAATCTGGAGTAATCCTATTTTTATTCTCGACAATTATGACCGTCTGTTCATTTGTTATGTTTTAATGTTTATTTTTAATGTTTAGTTTATTTATTTCTTACTTATTATTTCTTAATGTTCAACACGGACGTTGAAACTGGTGGTGAGCAGAGAACGGGGTGTCTAACATTTAGAATTTCTCATCCTATTTTATGCGAGAACGAGGGTGAAGATGCAAGAAATTGTTAGAACCTATATAAAAAGACGTAAAAACATAATTTAATAAAGGTATAATCGCAGATATAAAAAAAATATCTAGAGGACACTATAATCTAGTTGCAATTTGTAATCGACCTGTACGATACACGATAGCTTATCGTACGAGTATAAGTAAGCGGCAGTTAGTACTGCGTACTGCGCTTACTGTAACTATTGTGAATGTTTTATTTGACAATGTACTTGATAATATGTGCTAATTAATTATCGTGTATCTAATATTCATTTTTAACTTACTTTAAAAGGTGAAGTTATCACTTAATATCTGTATGTGTTTGGTATTATTGGAATTTGTTCAAAGCACGTGTACTAAATTTCGTTTATACACAAACTTATCGGAATCAAAAATCAATTCCTTTTTTTAATCTTCAGGTTCAGGTAAAGATACCAGTGGGAACCAGTGTTAAGATATTTCGTTTCCTTAAAGACACTTCTGTTCCCCATTTTCCGTCGAATTCTTGAGATGATACGTTTTGAGTGGCGAAACTCATCGCCGCGCTTTGCCTCGTCACCGAAGCGAAGAAATATAAATCTATGAATATTTAATTCCCGCATGTGGAATCAAACCCACACCCAGCTTTTACAATCGTACGCTTGTCGCCTTTGCGCTTGGTCTCGAATGCTTTGTACCTTTTTTACGTGAAATTCACAGACCCAGAACTTTATATAGTACTTGGGTTTTTTTATAAACAATACCAAAAAATACATAAAAGTAATAAAATAGACACAACACTCACAACATATGTTGGACAATATACACTTGCGGTTCACTAGATAATTATCAGGTACTGAGAGTCGCTAGTTTTTCCAAACCAAATGATGTATAATAACTTTGATTGATGAGATTTAGCTGTATATGCACGTGTCCGGTCCGCCGGCCGCGGTCAGTCCCCAGTCCCAGGCGCAGAGCGGTATTTTTATCGCGCGCGTCTCTCACTGTAATTCGGCGTCGACGGTCGTTTGTTCGAGTCGTGTCTACTTCAATGGTTATTTTCATCTGAGAATTGTAAATGCGATTCACAACTATTTCCCATGTTTCGGTTAAATGTGGATTCCGAGCACTAATAGCATGTGTGAATAGTGCCTATTTAAATATTTCTATATTTACGTTGCGTAGACGCTAACGTCGTCGTCGCATAGTCGCTGCACACTGCTACTCGTGTTTTGTTTCGTTTTTATTGATATATTTAGTTTTTTTTTAACATTATAACCAAACGTTAAAGATACATAATTAAAAATTGTTTTCCTTTCTAAATAATAAGAATCAACGTTATAAAAACAGAAAGAAAACAAAAAAACAGCCCGAATTTACCAAATATTAGGTACGGTACATTCTCAACGAACAAAAGAATTACACGAAAATAGCGGCGTTATTATAGATTTAAAAAATATTGAACTAAAAGACTTTCGTGGGACATCGCTTATTGATTAGGTCTGAACTGAATAACTAGGCGAGTGTACGTGAGTTTCAGTTTGAGTGTAGGCGCCACGGTGCAGTGTCGGCCATCGATCGGTGCGCCCGCAGCGCCGACGCCCGACGAGCACGGCCTCATTTACTCGATTGTAAATGTAACAAGTGGCAAGCAAATAATAGATACAAAAAAGTGACCATTTAAAATGTAATGAGGTTTTCATTAAAATATATTGGAAAAATAACCGGTTTTACACTTGATCAGATCATCGCCCTTAATAGGTAAATTATCATGTGTGTTGCTGTCATAACGAAGAAGGTTTTTATATCTACAATATAAAATGCCAATTAATTTTTTATATTATATTAAATTATTTAAATGTTACAACTAAATGTAACTCACAATCCTAGTACTATACTACTACAGATAATAAACGAAAATATGTTTAGAAAATCGACCTTTTAAGAGTAGATACAAATTAATAAAATTCAGATATAAAAAATATATATATTTTTTTACTAGAAAGTCAATACTTTAAGTTGTATTCTTTAATTCGTATACAAGTTTTAAATGTCAAGTGCAAAACACGAATGTTGTGCCGGTTAATGACACGACGTTATCATATGTGTATTATTTAAGAGCTAACGTTTTATATGCACTAGGTAGGACCTATTCTTTAAACAATTTAGTATAAATAACAATTCTTTTATTTTAAAATATATAAAATGTATATAAAATAAATTGTATTTCATATTCAAAAGAAGTTGGCAGAAAAGCGCACTTCATTTGACATACTATACATATGTCACTTTAATTATTAATATATATTTCTTAGAGCTAAATAGAAACCTAAGTATAGAATATATATATATATATATACACACATATATATATATATATATATATATATATATA